>JBAWJQ010006409.1:0-208863 GCA_037783105.1 Bactrocera zonata
CCGGAATAATTTGGCCAACGAGTAGGCTTTTCTACCCACCTTGGAGATGAAGATTACTTTCACAATTCTCCATGGCTCTGGGATATACGACAACGCCAGGCTATCTCTCCTTAACAGGTGTGGCAAGAGAACTTACATACCTTGCTGCAAAAGGGCTGGAAAGATACCATCCGTTCCTCGTAACTTATATGTAGTTCGAGAAGAAGGCCAGTTCCCATCTGCCTAAGTCTGCAGTGAACAGATTTCTTGCAGTCAGTTAGTCCAGGCGATCTGGCCTGCTTGTGACCGATGTTGGAATTTGGCCAACCTGAACCGTCTCCGGAAAGTGCGCTTGTAGGAGTGTCTCTGCCCTCTCTTCCGCACTAGCCTTATAGGTCCCGCCCTGGCTTTTTATGGATAATATCGTGACCATCTTACCTCTTGACAACGCCTTGTGAAGTCTGGCTGCCTCTGGGGTCGAGGAGACGCTGTCACAGAATTTCCTAAAGCTATTTGTCTATAATCTCCTTGTTATAGATTATTCGGTGTTGCCTATATTCCTCCCAGTTGCCCGTGCGCTTGGCTTTATTAAACAGCCTGTGCACCGTATGCCTAAGAACCGAGAGTTTGTTAGACCACCAGAGACAGGTTTGGTTTCTGGTGGCCACTTTTAGTAGCCAAGCACAATGATAGGCGTCCATTGTGCACTGGTTTGTGGCACTCAGCCTGCTCTCCAGTCCAGTTACTGCGGACCTATTATCTGTCTGCCCCACTCTTATTATATTTGGCCCCAGAATTTCGTTGAAAATTATCCAGTTCGTATTTCTAAGGATACGTATCGGAGGTCGGTCCCCGACTTCTACCTTCACAGCAAATCAAATGATCCTGTGATCCGACATTGACGGCTCTTTCAACACCCGCCACTGTAATGTCAAGGACCTCCCTATGAGTACCGGTTATGAAATGTGGGTTCACAACCCACATTTTCGATGCTTATATTACTACTAATTACGAATTCAAGACGAAACTCACCCCTCTCGTTGCAGTCCGTGCTACCCCACTCCGTGTGATGCGCGTTGGCATCACATCCCAGAGTGAGGGGGAGTTTATTCGTTCTGCAATAATCGACCAGACTGAGAATCGATGGGGAGGAGGGGGGGTTGCTGTGCCGTCTCCCCTGGAAAATAGGTGGATGCAATAACGAAGTCTGAACCTTCCCTGTCCTTCACCTGTACCGCCACCAGATCCTGCGTTAGAAACTCCGAAATGCAGAAAAAGTCTATATCGATTCTAACAACTACACAAGAACGGAAGTTCAGCCGGAACCCCTTCTGCCGTATGAACTTGTATGATTCATCGTCTATTGTAATGTTGACATTCTACCCAGACCTCTCAACGTTGCTCGCTACCACCTTCCTCGCCGAGGTACTTAAGCCCTCGTTTTGGTTCTTTACTAAACCAAGCGCGAAGTCGTACGTCTTATCCGCACTCCGTGATATTGTGCAGTGGTGGTATGTCTTCACTTCTCTTCACGCACAGGACCGGACCCTTGCAACCCTCCACCGCTTTTCCTTTTCTCGGACCGACTGGGTGAATCTTAAGGTGCCGGCCATTCGCTGCTCCGTCCCTCCCTCGAGGTTGCGTTGGCTCGGTGACGCCTCCGATTTCTACGTCTGATTGCAGACGCTGCGCGTGCTCCTGCGCGTCGTGCATCGTTAGGAGAAGGGTTGCTGCCCTGCTCCCACTCAGAGACCGCTTCTCTGCTGCCTCTGGTGTCATACCGTCCTGTAAGTATCTCAAGTACCACTTGAGAGTGGCACTACACATGCCCGCTCTACGTGGGTCGTCACGATCTCCTTATGCTTCTGAGGTGCGTGGAATGTTTCCTCGCTGTCTTTTCTTCCTCTTCCGTTCTCTCTTGAATCCACACTCCTCTGTGCAGTCGCTTCTGCTCGAGGGGTTTGTGGAGGCGGGGTTCGCACAATTTGCTATAGCCGCGGTGGACGCTCTGCGCTGTGTGCCGCTGCAAGAGGGCACTTCATCGTCATCATGCGCATGCTCCTCGAAGAGTGCTCGTTCTTCCGATGAAAGAGCGTCCAGGAAGCTGAACTTGCGTCTAGCCCCTGGGCCGCCCTTACCTGCGTTACTCGTGCTGCAGCCATTTGCTGTTGGTGTTTTTGTTTTGTTGTTGTTGTCATTGTCATTCATCAGTCTTTTCGGCCCATATAGGTGGGCCATTGACGCGGAAGGGCCACCGTTACTTCCCAAGGCGGGACGGTGTTGGGAAGGCTCCGTTCGAATACAGCCGAATTAACCTCCTGGCTCCAATGGGCACGGGAGTCGCAAAGCACCCTGGATTAGGAGGTGGTAACTCTTGGTTTTCACACACATGCAGCTTCCGCCAAACCCCAGGAGAAATGCCATGCAGCACCACCCATGAAGGTTAGAAGATGCACCAGGTGCCTACTATTCGCAGAGGAAATAGCCTTCAAGGGGCGGAGCTATTCTCGTTTAATGTTTTCAATTGACTCAAAATGGTTTTCCCAATGGTCGAATAGCCAGAAGTCAAACGGAGCTAAATCAAACGAATAAGGTGATTGCCTCAGGATACACGACCAGCAAATATCACTGAAGGCTTTTTCCAACATTTTGAACTTTTCCACACTAGAAATTTTTTCCACTCATTAAAATTAATCGAACTTCTTTGTTGAATAATTTCACTCATCGTAAAAATCGACGAATGCACTTTATGTACTTCAGAAAGACAAGTGACTAAACAATAATGATTATTTTGATGTGACATTTGACACAGATGTCACTGACAGTCATACCAGCCTACATAGATAAGTATATAAAAATATTTCGACGAATTGAGCAGAATTGACGAACGAGAGCAGAATTCGATCCTAACCGATAAACTTGAAATCGCAATGCACTGCCTTCTACCACAGTATTGTAAGTATCTTAAGGAATGCTGTATTACGGATCTAAAGCTTGACCAAAAGTTCGCCCATTTCTATTTAAAATCTTCTAAGATTCCAGTTGCCTTCGTGCCGTACATGTTAGGAAGTGAGTATAATCTCTTGAAGTTGAACATTATCGTCTGATATCAACAAATATAGTCTCATAGAAACACTTCCGACGCCGTCAAATCGACTTTTGAATATTCAGACGATCAATCAACTTTTTCGTTAAGAGATTTTGAGAAACATATGAGTGTTCAATTAGTGCCATGCTTATATCCAATAACATTTGTTTTCTTCTCTTCTGTTTTGCTTTTTTATGAAATTTGAAATTTCCATTATTTTGTCTATTTTGTTTGACGATTTGAAGTGGTTTTTTATTAGAGTTTACAAACTGATGGCAAAAAGTTTTTTGCATGCAATCTATATGGTATGAATGTTGGAAGCATACGATAAATGCGTGTGTGTCGTTGCCTCACTGCTCGTTCACAACACACATCCGCCTGACTAAATGGCCTTTTCATTTATGCACTCATATGCAGCTGGGTGCCCCGGCCTCGTCTTTCCGATTTTATCATTAATCTTCAATGCTTTTTAGATTTTTGTTATGTATATACATTTTTTCTCCATGAATTCATCAGCATTTGGTCTTTCAATTTTAACAGCGTCCGAATAGCTTGCTACGGCCTCGGCATAGCAACCTGCAATGTCCAGTGTCACTACAGCTTTTGACTATGTATAAGGCGTGTAAGTGTGGTGATGTAATGGAAGCTAGCTTTAAATTGCTTTTGTAAAGTAAACTTAATTTGCTATGCTGTTTAGCCACATAGGCACTCATATACACCTACTAGGCGTTGTACTCCCGTAGTTACGCTTCACGCCCTAACTCTGCATGCCATGCAGGTGGACAATGTCAAATGAAATATAATTCTAAGACATCGGAAACCTCCTAGCTGGGCAATAAAACACACAGTAGTAACGCATCACGCCCAACAGAAGCATTTGCTTAGCTTGCTACTTGCAGCTGCTTGTTTAAAATGCTCGGCACGCTCTACACGGCTACAGGACCGAATTCCATTTTGCTATGTCCAGCTTTGCCTGATGACATTCAAAATCAATTTCCAGTACACAAGTTGCAACATTGTGACTGTGTCTGCAATATGAGCTGGGAGTGGCTAGAGATTGGATATAAAACATCATATCAATTTCATTCTTCCACTGAAATTGTTGTTGCATATTGAGTATGGATTGAATTTTGCTTATGTCTGTAAAAGCCAGGAAAAGTAGCAAACGTCAATCGATGACTTAGCATGCGTTGATGGTTATCACGTATATATTCCTGCTCATAACAGCAGATATTTCCTAGGTGTAGACTACTTAATATGAGATGGTTATTTTTTATTTAATTATTTTAATTTAAATAGGATCAAGCCACAAGAGTACGGACGAGTCCGTAGATTGGTGTAATTGAACCACTGCCACGAGCTTAAAGTGCATGAAGTCAATCTCTCTCCTCTACTGGTGCTATAAAAATCGATGAAATCGGATTATAACCTCGCCCACTCTTGATAAAAAACTACCTTTGAAAACTACTAAAAACGCAATAAATCAATAAGATTAATAAAATTGAGAAATTGTGTTACTTTAATAGCAGATCATCTTTGTGTCTATAATGGTTAATAATGGGAAACTTGCCCTGGACCCCATATATCTTACAAACCTTTTGGACCTGAAGGTATTCCCTTGGCTTTTATCCTGACAAATTGCAAAAGAACCAAATGCTCCATTACACCCGAACTTGGTTACTGTTTACCCGTTTTATAAACAATTTTTGACAAAACTAAATTAAATCATGGGATTATGGTGTCGTGTTAGCGATTAGTGCGCCCTCTGCTGAGAAAATATAGTAGTTCTAACAACGATATGAACATTTAAACAAACGCCATCTAAATGTTATTTATTGTATCGAATACTTATACTCGCAACATATTCCACAATACCTTTATTGCCGCTTCCAAATTGTGGGTTGCATCAAACAGTTTCTGCACAGTTTTCTCCACGAGCTGAACGCGTAGTTCTAGTTTTATTCGTCGCATCGGGTCATGCTATACCTTTTTGGAAAGCTCATTTCACGCGCTAACACTTGTTTGATTGATTGTCGTTTCTTTTAAGTCGTTCGTGAGTTATAGCGTCGCAAACATGGAGCAAAATAAAGAGAAAATACGGCATATTTTACAGTACTACTACGATAAAGGCAAAAATGCACCTCAAGCCGCCAATAAAATTTGTGCAGTTTATGGACCCGATACAGTTTCCATTTCCACCGCACAACGATTGTTTCAACGTTTTTGTTCTGGTGTAGAGGTGGTCGAAGATGCGCCACACTCCGGAAGGCCTGTTGTCGAAAACTGCGATAAAATCGCTGAATTGGTCGAAAGAGACCATTTGAAGAAGCTTGGAGTCACTAAGAAGCTCGATGTATAGGTGCCACACGAATTGATTCAATAAAAATACCGCAAGACTTTTTTGACAACCCATTATGTTGCTATTTAGTAACATACTTTCTTTCACTAAGTTGAATCGGGTCAATACTCCCTATACTATATATGTACATACGAGGTTTGAAAATTATGTAATGAGATGGTTTTTATTGCCGCGCTTGTGGTAAACATGTGACCTTTAAATTCTCTTTCTGTTTTACCGGCATCCCTCCCCTCTCCATTGATATATGTATGTACCATCGCTTTAGCTTATTTAGTTCGCCTGCTGCGTCAAGTTGAGTAGACGTGTGTTTGTAGTCCTCGTCACGAAAATGGAAAAACGAAACCAAGAGCAACGCGTCGCCATAAAATTTTGCGCCAGATTGGGCGAAACAGCTTCAGAAACGTACGCTAAAATTGTAAAAGTGTATGGTGATAGTGCTCTTAGTCGTGCCCAGGTGTTTCGATGGCACAAAGAGTTTAAGAAGGGGCGTGAAAGCGCGGTAGACGAGGCGCGGAGTGGGAGATCAGTCGAGGTTCGGACTGACGCGAATGCGCAGCGTGGAATCGTCCACAAAGAATTCCTTCCACCGGAAAAAACTGTGAATCAAGTCTACTATTGCCAAGTACTTGAAAGATTGCGAAAACGAGTCAACAGGGTGCGCCCAGACATCGCTCGTAACTGGATCCTTCATCACGACAACGCGCTGTGCCACATCGCCCTCAGCGTGTCCCAGTATTTGGCCTCGAAAGGGATCACCGTGTTGCAACAGCCGCCTTATTCGCCCGACATGTCACCCTGTGACTTTTTTTGTTTCCTAAAACAAAATCGGTGGCCAAAGGAACCCATTTTGAGTCGATTACGGACACCCAGGCGGCCGTGACGAGAGTGCTCGCGGACATCCCAGAAATGTTACGAAGCATGGAAAACGCGCTGGAATCGCTGTATAGCTGCCCAAGGGGATTACTTTGAAGGGGATGGCAGAGTTGCAGAAAAATTTTCAAATATATGGTTTTTATGGAATCAGTCTCATTACTTAATTGTCATACCTCGTATGTATGTTATACTTAGTTTTCATGTCGAATATGTTGTTCAATGTGTGAGTTATATATTTATAAAATTGCTTTGAAATATCTTCTCAAGTTTACCTGAGCAACCAGCCCTTCTTTATCTTACCGCCAATATACCCTATACCTTTCCGTTTTTCTACCCTCTATTTTAATGAAACTAAAGGACAAGTTTGCCTTAAAATTATACTGCATTAACTCAATACATTTTAAGTTTCGCCTCTTCGGTCGAGTTAAGATGTTATACTATATTTCTAATTTGAAGATGTTTTTAATACAACTTTAGCTGACGCCAACTAAATTAAATCAACAAAATTAAGTTTAAATAAATGACCATCATTATAAGTCACGAAGGTGGCAAATTTTACTCACAATTTCTTCGAATAATGTTTGTTGAGTTCTTTCGCAACTTTTTATACTCTTTAAACATGTTACTACAGAGTATGATAGTTTCGTTCACCTAACGAATTAGATATAGGGATATGTATACATAAATGATCAGTTCTTAGGTAGAAAAAAGGGCGGACTACTGTCATGTCCACAAAACGACTCAACCAAAAACTTATAAAGTGCCTTAACTAATCACTAAATTAAGATATAGCACTGTAATTTGGCTCAGAGAATAACAGTAGCCATGGGCACATGTGGACTAAAAAATGTTAAAAAGTAGGCGTGGTCCTGTCCTCTAATAAGAGTACATACACATCTTGCAACTTGCCAGGCTCAAAGCCTAGGATGTACTTTCGGCTGCATAAGGTTTGTAAATATTTGGAGTCTTGGGAAAATTTTCACCCGATTTCATCCATTTTAGACACAAAGATGCACCGGTCCCAATTTTATTAAGATAAGACACATATTGGCTAGAACATAAGTATATAGTCACCCTGAAATTCGAAAATCTAATATTAGATATAAGGGGTCTAAAGCAATTTTGAATTCGATTCATACAGACGCGCTATTATCAGAGAAGGATTCCTCCTGAATTTCTAAAATATATCTAACAAATTGATCGATATTTTCAATATAAAGTTTGCAATTGGAACTTTGATCTACACATTCAGTATCTGGGGACTTTAATATTTTTGGTCCGATTTACACAATTTTTGTTCATACGGTGGCCCTTTAATCACACTATTCGAGCAGCATTTTATACATTCATTGGTGCCTGATTTACCTACGGGAAAGTGAATGAGAATTGTATGTTTCCGGACTGGAACATAAAGATGTTAAGGCAACATAATTTTTCAAATTTGGTCAATATCGGTCGAGTAGGACACGACTTTCCCTGAAATATGGGCGGTGCCAAGCTTAACAACCATTTTTGACTACGGCTCATATTAAGTTCTCTTATATTATCCTAGATGTAAAATTCAATGCCTCTGGAACACATATTTATTAAGTTCGCGCTTTTAGCGGGTTTTAATTGAACTATTATACTCGTATGGTGAATTCATCCATTTTTGCAGTGTCGATTGGAGTGATTAAGGGATTTGTTCAGTACGAATTTCGATATTGCACCTTGAGTAGTTTCAGAGATACTAACATTAAACCGTTCAGGGGGCTTATTGCTCACAAGTGCTCTTTGCTATAGCGATCTCTTGTGCCAAGTTACAGTTTTATATTTTATTATTATTTTATAAATTCTTAGTTATGGCTTAGGAGGATGGAGTCATTTGTAAAAGTACACGTTAGTGAAGAAAATTCTCTGATCGCAATTCACTTGGGAGTGGCCAGAAACGATTCTTTTACTTATGGCTCCAGCAGCTCACGACTTCCGTTCTTTGACCAAGTATCCTCTGGGTAGCCAAAGAACATCCGTTTGAAAGCGAGCTAAAGTGAGAAGGCGAAACATCCCCTACACAGGTTTGTACACTGGGTTTGGGACCCGCCACATAAAAAACGCCCCCAATGAACAGTCAAGAACAGCTTCGAATGGCAAAAGAAATAACGATTACGATTTGAGGGCATACACCTGGAATGTCCGGTCCCTTAATTGGGAAGGCACGCTGCCCAGCTGGTTGACTGGTACTGACATCACCGCCGTCCAAGAAATGCGATGGACGGGACAAAAACTGAGGTGAGTAGGTCTTTGTAGCATTTGCTACAGTGGCCATATAAAGGAGCGGAAGCTCGGTGTGGGATTCGTGGTGGGAGAGAGATTTCGTCGCCGAGCATTGTCTTTCATACCTGTGGATGAACGTCTAGCCACAATCCGCATCAAAACGGGGTTCTTCACCATATTGTTCATTTGTGCCCGACGGAAGAGAAAGGCGATGACGATGAACGGGACAAAACCCCCCTTCCCCCCACGATGTCAAAATCGCGCGACTTAAACGCCAGGGTGGGCAAAGAAGGTATCTTTGGCACAACAGTCGGTAAATTCAGCATCCACGAGGTTGAGGCTGAGCTCGAAATAAGGTAATCAGTGGTATTAGATTCCAGCATAGTAAAATGGGATACATAGCATCCACGAGATTGAGGCTGAGCTTGAAATAAGGTAATCAGTGGTATTAGATTCCAGCATAGTAAAATACCGAAAGAGGAGGCCGAAATGACGATCCATGAAGAAGTTCGGATAGCAATTAGCCGTCTGAAGATCAACAAAGCGGCGGGAGCCGATGGATTGCCGGCTGAGGTATTCAGGCAAGGCGGCAAAGAACTGATAAGGATCATGCATCAGCTTCTTCGTAGAAAATGGTCGCACGAAAACATGCTCAACGATTGGTTTTTAAGTATAATTTGCCCAATCCGCAATACGAGGGATAAGTCTCCTAAACATCGCATATAAGGCCTATCGAGCGTATTGTGTGAAAGATTAAAGCCCACCGTCAACAAACTGTTTGGACCCTATCAGCGTGGCTTTAGACTTGGCAAATCAACAACTGACCAGATATTCACCATGCCCCAAATCTGGGAAAAGACCCGGAAAGAAGAATCGACACACACCACCTCTTCGTCGTCGACGGGGATTTTGGTATCCCCATAAAAATAATACAGCTGTGTAAGCTGACGTTGAGCAACATCAAAAGCTAGGTCAGGATCGGGAAGGACCTCTGCGAACCGTTCGATACCAAACGAGGTTTCAGACAAGGCGACTCCGTTTCATATCACTTCTTTAACCTACTTTTGGAAAAGATAATTCGAGATGCAAAACTAAACGGATAATGTACTATCTTCTATAACAGTGTACAACTGCTGGCGTACGCTGGCACCCACGTCACTGTTGACAGTCATAACTTCGAAATCGTAGAAATCTAAATCAGTGGGCAGAATATTTCTTGCCAGCAGACACTAATTCAGACTGAGTAGGCAATTGAGAAGTAAATTCCAAAAACCTATAAGTCACTCATTATTCCCGTCCTGCTATATGGAGCAGAGGCATGGACGATGACCACATCTGATAAGTCATCCTTTCGAGTTTTCGAGAGAAAAGTTCTGCAAAAGATTTATGGTCCATTGTGCGTTGATCACAGCGAATGTCGCATTCGATGGACCTATGAGCTGTATGAGATATACGACGTCATTGACTATTTATACATGTATAATCATATTTATCTTATTTTGAATGATAAGACAAACAGACACCTTCTCTCATCAAATTACAAGTTGATTTTCAAATAGATCATGTTAAATTATATGCTTCATTTGAAAATACAAATATGGAGGAAAATGCATAAGCGCATACTAAAACGCCAATAGCAGGCGACTGAGAAAACATTTATTGATGTTTTTGAAGAAGTAGGATAATCGGAAATAGAGAATAATGGAGTATATTCAGCAAACAGCATTCACACACTAACAGTCAGCGATAATCGAAAGCTCCTCTGAATAACCACACATTTTACACCACACGCATTGGAGTTTTATGGAGATATCAAAACTTGAAAAGCACTTACTGTGATTGCATTATTCACTTTATATGTTTGACATATGTGCAGACTTGTGCATATACATACATATTTATATGTATGTACATATGTTTTTAGTATTTGAATACCCAGCAAGGGAACAAGCTACACCTGTTCGTACGAACATCAACGAGAAAATGAGTAGTTAACGATTCCTTCTGTACACACTAATGCTAGAGAGTCATACGACAAACTGTTCAAAAGCAACACGGCAAATATAGGTCTGCGCAAAAACTGATAGCCATCTAATCAAAATCTAATATAGCTGACCAGTCTCATAAAGTTCTGGAGTAGCTCCTTAACGCTGTTTTCGACTTAAGGTCAGTTTGACAATCACATTATCTATGTAATATACTCGAAAGGAAAAAATCAGGTGGAATTTAAAATTTTGTTATATGGGAAGTAGGCGTGACTGTAGTCTGATATCGATCATTTTCACACTGTAATATAAATGTGCCAGTTGAATGTCACATACTAAATTTGGGCTTCGGGCTTCGAGATATGTGATTTCACTTAAAAGTGGGCGGTGCTACGTCCGAGGGTAGAATTTAATGTAGTAGATTTTAACCTGAGCATGTGTATATATAACCCAATATCTATCTGGATTAGTTTTAGGTGATACATACAACCGTTAGGTGAACAAAACTATTATACACTGTAGTAGCATGTTGCATGAGTATAAAAAAGGAAAAGTTCGATTATATCAAAATATTTTATAGTCTCGCAATTGGTAAGGATCAATCTGAAGAAATACTTTGAGGTATTGGTAAAATATTTATAAAAGTTAAGAAAAACTGTGTAAATATACACCATTCCGACCATTATTCCAACCATAATTTGTATGAAGTTTTCGAACTGCGGCCGTCAAACTTATATTATTTGTGTAGCGCTCCAGTTTTACTAAACTTAACCTGTCAGCTGTCAATATGTTTTTCTTTAAGGTTGTCAACACTTTACTACATAAATGGCAGTAAATCTAAATCTTGCGGATTTTGTGACACCCAGTATATAAAAACAAATGTTAATGTGCGAAAAATTCAGTAAGATAAGATCGAGACCGGTTTAATTCATATTCAGGGTTAAACACATTTTTTTTTTTTTAACCATTTCATTATCACAAAATCACTGCTTTGGCCAACATATGTACATAGTTTAAAGTCAGGTAGGAAGAGATAAATCACTAAGTATATGCATTAACTGGGCCTTATTGAGTGTACTCGAAGGTAACTCACATTTCAAGTAACATTTTGGTATAAAGTTTGCTAAAACAAAAATCTATACTACTGCTATATGTATTATACGTCCGGTACAAAGTCAACTAGAAGTTTGAAATTCTTACATTAGGTATATAGAAGGTAAGCATAACATTGACCCAATTTTTTCCATCATGATAAACCATTGTCAAAATTAACCATGGCATAGTCACATCCCTTTACAAGTAAATATAACCTTTCGTTAAACTACTTTGTGGGCGAGACAGTGATCGAAAAATTCAACTTTATTTCGGTTAGTTTTAGGTATTTTGTTTTAAGTTAACAAAGATATTATAATCCGTTGCAACATGTTGAGTGACTGTAAGGATCTATAACGTTTAAGGCAGTGTGTATCCATGGTACAATACATGTTGCATGTTGTTCACAGGTTACCAGAATAATAACGCATATAATAATCACTTAGTAGATGGATGCTCTGACGCAATGAGGCAGAGAATATCTACCGTCGATGAGGAAGCTAGATAACTTTGGCAGGCACCTCAAGCTCTTCTATCTTTCACCAACTCGGTACGCTTCATTGCATTCGCACATCGTCAGCATGAATGCTCCGTGCATGCGTAGTAACAGAACTGTGTGCATATACATATATACATATAAGATGGAATCGTATGTACAATATTTGCTTGCTTGAATAGCATATTCGACAACAATATTAGTTTTGTGGTTGCTCTTGTTACCTTTTCCGCTTCAGCCCAACTGCCTTGTGGAACGTCTACTCACCTTGTTGCATGGAAGCTTACTCTGTCTGTGTTGCTTTTAAAGCATCGTTCATTATGCGCATTTTGCTTGTGTTGCCCGTTTATTACTCTAAGAAATAAGAATAATTACGAGGTGTCTTAAAGGTTTAAAAATTGTTAGAAGAAAACTGTCCAACTGACTTTCAGCAGAAACACAAGAATGCAAACACTCTTGAAGGAAAACTCTGGGCTCCTTGGCATATACAGAAAGCATAAAATCTGGTAAGGTTTGAAAGCAGAAGATAGTATAGCCTTGACCTTTTTTAACAAAAGACGTAGTTAACTTTACTGTCAACAGTGATCACTACAGATTTTTTGGTTCCTGCTTGATGAGACGACAAGCGTGCAACATTCCGCCCTTATTTTCTATACGTACTATATACTGTAAGATCGGTTAGACAGGAAAAGTGCCACATAATTGTGTTGTCGAAAAGATTTTTATAAACCACAATTGTGGTGGTCAAAAGTCTGAAATTCTTAAATAAAAATAGCATACCTTTCGTAAAATGTTATCCCTTGAGGTATCAGAACGTCGTCATGAACAGCATTTGTAAAACAATTGGCAAAGTAAGTAGACTGTACGAGTATTCTTACCACACAAGCAACTGGTATTTTTAAATCGACGTTATAATAAGAAATGTTAAATAACGTTCCAGACTGCGATACGAAATTCAACATTCTCATTTTAAAATTGTCAAAAAAACTATAGTATGTTTAAGAACAAAAGCAAAATTTATAAACCAAAAAAATAACAAAGTGAATATTAGTAAAGTACATATACTTATTTAGGTACGCCTATTATTGATTTGGTTGAATGAAGTGAAATTTTTTTTTGTTTTTTCTCCACAGTGCGATATTTTACGGCACGTTTTATTAATCCAAAAAGTCGTATGTCATTATATTGAGACTTTGAATAGATAATGACAGATTTAATTCTTGGAAGTTCATAAACCAGTTCGACCAAACAGTGGAGAGCGCAGATAAATTACTGCATGATCAACTGTACAACTTTGCATCTTCTGAACGGTTGACGCCCAACTCCGTATCATTGGCAACAATCTTTCAGCATTATATTGATGAAAATTGTATAGATATTGGCTTAATTACTTGTTCACCAACTGAGCAGAAATTAAAACGAACTGACGGGATATCTTCCGCATAGACTTGGTCCCTGCGAAAATAGATAATTTATATAACGAAGCCTAGGAGTATGTAAACGTTATTACTCGTCAATGTTCGACCTTAATGTCACTTTTAATCCAACGACTATTTTCAATACATTAGAAAGACTTCCTGTTTATTGATATCATTAAGTATTATAGTATTTAGGTCCTTATTATCTAAATTTCAAGTGGCATCAATGAGTTGGTTTTGTGCTTTAATGAAACAAATAACAGTTCCTTTATCTTCAAAACTCTGGAGAAGTTTTTCATAATGACTAACAACTTAGTCGTTAGTTAGCTAAATTCTTAAAGCTTTCTCAGTCGAGAATTCTTCAGTGGTATCTGTTGACAATTTTCCAAGCAGAACTTTAAGATACTTAGACGACAACTTTCCAACTCTTAAAGCGTTAAGCACATCTATAAAGGTCGAATCCTCTTGTTGACGTATGTTTTGTTGGAGTTCAACCAGGCGAAATTGTCACCACAGACGTGTAGTGAGTTTCATATGTTCTGGCTGTCGAAATACTTAATGTCCTCGAACAAGTGGTAACTGCATCAGATCACCAAACAGTAAGACATTCATACTACCTAAACTAACGAGAGTCGATCATGCAAAGCAAACAGAAACTCAACGTTTTGCCATAACTGGCGTATCCCTCTCAAATAGTTTCCATCAAATGATGAGCGCCGTAAGGTTTATACCTCGGAATCCAGGGCCAGTCAATGAATCTTTACAAAACTTTGGAAATGTGTTTTTAATAGTAAATAGAAAAATGTTAAAAAAAATATTTTGGGCGATCTCAATTTTTTTTATTATTATTATAAATAATTATTAATTTTTTGGAGTTTTCTTTGATTTATAATAGTTTAAAATTATATTTTAAAAAGAAAAGCTATTACAAACTTGATCTTAGTTCTTAAGGGACTGCAGGTATAAAAATGAAGGTCGGGGAGGGGAATAGAGGGGACAACAGCAGCTGTTGAGTGTTGTTAATGCGGGCCCTAACAGAATAGTACACTTGGCAACGTGCTAGGCTTAATACGTAGCTGTTGTTGTTCGCTCCGAAAAAAAATAATTTCTAATTATTGTTTATTTACAATTAATATATGTATGTATTATTGTGCAGTGAGCGTGATAAAAATTAATAACTGAACATTACTGAGTATTACAAAGTTTGAAAATAGTGGAATGAATAGTAAATATTTGTTTTTTATTTATATTACATGCTTTTCAAAACAATAGTGAATACTCAGTCGTATATTTTATTATAGATCGATTTTAAAAGTTAGAATGTAATAGTAAAATTTAATAATATAAATCATTCATTATGATATAAAGGTTAGTTATTAATATTAGTTATATTTGTTGTTACAGCCTCCATCCAACCATCGAATAGTGATAATATACTTAAGTAATGATTGCCTCATTTGTGACAAAATCGTATGTAGTTCTGAATTAATCTCTGAACTAGGAGATATTATAAAAGTCACTAGAGGAATATCAGCACTGACAGCTGCTTCTGCGGAAAGAGCGGATGTACTTTCTCGGTATTTAAATACTCGCGAATTTGTCTACGTGCATTCAGTATGCAGACAAAAATATATCAATAAAGGGTTCTTATTAAGAAAAACCAACACCACACCAGCATGCTCTCCACCTAAAAAAAAACTTCGAGCCGCTACTTCAATTGATTTTAAGTGGAAAAATATGTGCTTTTTATGTGAAAAAGAAGAGGATGAAATGATGAAAAAAAGAAAATCCAAATCGTCAAGACAACAAATCAGCGACGTAACTACTTCTGATTTCAAGAAAATGATATTAAATTTGATAAGTATAGAGAGAACTGAATATTGTATATCCATAAAAGAATTATAGGCGTGTTAGATTTAGTAGCTCAGGAAGCTAAGTATCACGCGGATTGTTATACAGAAGGTTATTTCACTGCTAGACGCTGCGACGTTTTTTTTTCTGGAATTTTCACCGATCAAACCATTGAACAAACTTTAATGAAATCTATGAGTGTTGAAAGAGGACCTTTTAAACGTGGTGTAACAGAAAGTATCGTCTATAAATGGATAAAAGATGTTATTTTTTTCAAAAGGTATAAAGAATGTATAGAAGAATTTTGTAATATATCTTTAAAAAAAAAGTTATCAACACGCTGATTCAACCGATGCATGAATCAAAAGGGACGACATTGACGTAAAAAATTGGAAGAATATTTTATTCAACATTCTCCATTCCCTGATGTTGGTGTTATTATGTCTGTCGCTACTGGAATAACTGGAAAAGAAAACGTAAATTGCTACGCAGCTTTTGAGCAAGGTCTACAAATAATGAAGAAAATTAATGGTAAAAATTTTAAGTTATCAAGAAAAGACAAGATTATTCCTTTGTTGGCATCCACTAGCAAAATCAAAGTGGATGATAATATTATTCAAATTTATCCATTATTATTATTTCAGCGTATATGCGTATTAAAAAATCTGATGAAGAACTAAAAACTACATGACTTATGAATAAGCTTCTTATCCTCTTGCCTTTTTGAAGATGGTGAACTACGAAAAACAAAAAAATCTACATTTTATGACCATTCCCAGAAGTGTCAGAGGATGTGAACGATGTACGAAAAAATTTCTACGTAAATGATGGAGGGATGTTACTACACCGTTGCAAGTGGCAATTAGATGAAAATTTCGATACCATATGTCAACATTACGTCAGATATCTACATAACAATTATGGATATAATATTTACATATGTCGTATTTGATGGTCACAAGAAGAGCTGCACAAAATCGATCGAACGAACGCGTCGCTCTAAAAAAAAAATGCATGTAATAATATAATGTTTGATAAAACCATGCCTCTAAAAATAGCGAAGAAGAAATTTTTATCAAATGCCAAAAATAAGAGTAGGCTCATTGATATGCTACGAGAAACACTCACAGAAAATAAAATATTTTCTTGCCAAGTAAAAGCTAATGCTATAGACTCATAATTGAAACTGTAGTTAAGGGGGTATTCTACTCTACAATTTTGAAAAATTCAATTTTTTTTCATATATTTAAAGTTTAGACTCTTAAGAACATATCCTCCTGAGGGTTATTAAAAATTAAAATTATTTTAAGAGCTACAGTTACTTTAGTGACGCAGTACCTAGCCCGGTAGGTAGGTAGACTCACTTTTTTAAACGTGTTTTTCTCGAAACTACTTTTTTCCACACGGTACCGGCATTATCTCAAGTTCTATACAACCGATTTACTTGAAATTTTGTGTGAACCTTCTTTATTTAATTCTTTATCGTTCCTACAAGCATCGTGTCAAAATTTTTGTTTTTAATATTTTAAAAAATTCAGGAATTTCAAAAAAAAGCGTAAAAAATGATTTTTATTTTCAGGCAGTCGCCATTTTTCAAAAAAAATTTCGTGTTTCCTGAGGTAGGAACTATAACAGCATCCTTACTGATTAAGAATTTCTCGGAAGAGAAATATCACCAGAAGAACGGCGTTGGAATTATGAATGCGGAATATTGATACCACAAACAATGGTTCAGCGAGCATCTCTAGAATCTTTACTGAAAATTATTTTTTGCACATGCAAAACAGGATGTGGAGCATCTTGTGGGTGCAGGAAAAGTGGATTAAACTGTACTGCAGCTTGCTTAGAATGCAATGGTGAAAGCAGTACTAATCCTTTACCTAAAATCTACCTCAACGAGATCGACGACGACAATAATGAACAATAATGTATATAGTTAATGATAAATTTTTGTTGTAAATCATTATTTTTTGCAAAAAATTAAAGTTACTTTGCAAACATAATTCCATACATAAAAAATTAAAGACTTTACTGTAAAAAATTTTTTCCCTTTCGCCTCTCATTTTTCAGTAAATTGTTGTTAAAAATTGTTGTAATCGAGATCGGTCAATTTTTTTTTTTTCACTTTTTTATTTGAGGTTTTAATAATGCAGTCAAACACTTGTTTTACGGATTCATCACTGTCCCTGGGTTCCAAGATTTTACTATTTTTATGCCTTACGGCGCTCCACTAATTTTGCATTATTCAGTTTCCATGCCACTAAGAGAGGGTAATATTATATTTTAGCGACACTGTAAGAAAACAATCACAAGTTTAGGCAGCTCACCAAAAATATGCGCTTAAAAGCATGCAACGTATACGTACGTAAACAAGGAAGACCACAACCTGAGTGTTTTCGACTGATACCTTTAAATTAGTTCTACATTCTATTTGTGTTCCATATACCCAAATCGGTTTTAAAATGTTTTTATGTACGACCACCTTATTTTTGAGACTAAGTTTCGATTTGGGACCCAGTAACCGATACATTTTTCTCGTCTTGATTTTATTTGATCTCGTTTGGTTTTTTTGGTTTTTATGTCTTGCTGTCCTGTCAGTCTTCTGTCTAAGCGCATCCCGAGGTACTTAGAGCTAGTGCATTCTGGAATAATTGTTAGATTGAGATTGACGCTGGGGCAATCTCCTGCTTTCATGGTGAAGGTACATGCGCTTATTTTGTTTCATTTACCATAATATTCCAATTTCGAAGCCAGGATTGTACTGTGTTCAGTTGTTTTTGAACAGTTTCAGATGCTTCGTATGCAGAGTAAGCAGATGCAAAAATGGCGGCATCGTCTTTATATGTGGTAACGTCGTTTATTATTGGCATGTCAGCAACGCCATTCCCGCTGCCTTGCGGAACACCCGCTTTGACTCCGTATACGTATGTATGTCCGTTATCATTACTTCTAACGTAAAAATGTCTGCAATCCAGGTCATAAGATATTGGTAGAGTGGAGCTGGTAGTTTAATTTTTATTTTAAATAACTACCCTTCATGCCAGACACTCTCGAAAGCTTGTTGAATGTCTAAAAAAGCGAGAACAGTACTATTTCCATTCGAGACATTTTAGTATGGTTTTGACGATTCTGTTGCACTCTTCAGGGGTTCCATGTAATTGCCTGTATTCAAATTGATGGTCCGGGATAATGGATAAGAATTCCAGATATGGCAATAATCGTCGAGGATATATTCTTTGGAATATTTTGGAGAGTATTGTCTGCAAACTTATCTATCTGTAAGAGGGTATTTCGTTCTCGGGCTTCTTTGGCTTCGGAATCGCCTAAAACTACAATGAAAGTTACAAACTAAGAATAGCAGGCATTTCCTTGGTAATTGTTTGATTGATCAATATTTTCTGGGCCAGGTGATATGGAATTTCTTTACTGCGACACTTTTGATTGTACTTCAGTCAGTTCTATGTAAAGTATTGGTTTATCCATTTGTCATGGATTCTCTAGGAAAGCCTAAATATGTTGGCGCTGATAGAGTTGTTTTCATCGGTTTTATTTGGATCGGCATTCTTAAGAAATTCTGCAACAGATTCTTCTTACAGCTTTGTCAACTTGGATTTTAATCCTTTAATTGCTTTGTTTAGCCTGGTTTTGTCAACCGGATTTCTGCTATTCTGCCAGATCCTTCGATGTCGTCTCTTATTTTGTGCCATCTGCGTAGAGCATCATCATCAAGGCTAACGAAGCATTTGATGCTCCAACTTTACTCTCTTCAGTCACAAAAGACCACGAATTAATATTTAATATCAATTTAATACAGTTTTTAGTACTCTTCATATCCTTTTTGATCTTCAGATTCCGGTACTCAAACTAAGAAAGGTAGACATACATATAGTTTTAAGATTTTTATTATTAGTGTAATAGATAATTAACAACAATATATATAGTACATATATAGTATGTATGTATATACTATACCTACCTTTCCTAGTTTGAGTAGGAGGAGTTCCTTTGAAGTTCAACTTAACATTCACCGTAACTTTGCGGTTTTGGTATTCAACAAGTATTCTCAACTACTTGTACACGCTTCTTAATTTTCCCCTTTGCTCTAACTCTCCGCAAATATTTCCGCTGGTGAATCGTAGCTTTCGGAGGCAAAATTGAATGAAGCGGAATAGCAGTGATTTGAATATCCAGATGCTCATAAATCGTCAGATGCACTTTTCTGGAAACTTACTTGCTTCTTAGTAGATTAATATATTTGAACACAGAATTGATAGTTTATACCTGTACATAGTTAAAACGGTATGCTTCTTTTTGTCTGTACGAACTTGCATTTATTTGCGGGATTGCTGAAGCATTTGCCTTTCAATGTGCGCAACCAATTGAAAATCTTTTCAGAAACGTGCGATAGCAGTTACTATCCGGCGCACGTATGCTTATTCAAACCGAAAGATAATACATAAATATTCATTGTAAAATAAAACAGAAAATTGCTGAAAGAGAAATACCGCAGAGCGTGTCTCACATTTACATATTTAAATAAAATAGAAATTATTATCAAAAAATGTTCTAATCGCAAAATGTATTAGCTTATATTGGTGAAATACGCATCTGTACGAATTACTTTCACAAATTGTAAAAGGAACACATTCCAATTAAAGCAAAAATTACAAAAGGATATATTACGTACACATTGCATTGGACTGTAAAAAAGTACGACTAAATGAATTTCCTAATTTGACCAAACATTTCAGAAAAACGTTGGCGAAATACTTATACATAGGTCTTGGTAAGCTTTTAACTTAGTACATTGGTCGATATACATGTGTGTATGTGATCTAAAATCAGCTGGAAGTACGAAAATATTTATATATTTTCGGCAAAAAGGCAGCCGTACGCCCTGGGGTCCACATATTTCGCGTTTGGTTCTTCAAAATTATTCCACAATTTTTGGACGCGAGTTGAAATACATTGAGGGCTTTATTTGTGAACAACTTTCATCAGGATACACTGAATGGTTCTTGATTTGTGTTCTGAGAATTGAAGGAATCACTTGGAAACCTATGGAAAGTAGGCGGTAGATGGTTTTTGCTTGATTTTGCACTCTAAGATAGGAATGTGAGGATTATATTCTATACCGAATTTGGTTGAAATTGGCACTTAAATGTAGACGGTGCCACTCCAACCGCCCAGTTTTGAAAACTGTTTCTCTAAAGGCTCTCGTGCCACTCTGGACGTTAATTTCTATGTCTCTGACGTATTCATATATTGCTTTATCGCGCTTTTAGTAATTTTTTACCAAACCGTTACATGGGGAGTGGGCGGATTATCACTCGATTTCATCTATTTTCGTGTTGTCATAAAAAGTGTCAAAATAATATGTCATATGCAAATCGAGGTGATATACATATGCAACAAACATACATACAATATTAAGATACGGCACAACTTTTTAAAAACTTTCAAACCACAACAAAAATCAAATTACACCATCTTGACCTAGATGAATATGCGGTGTATTATTAAGCGTTCTAATTAAAGTATTCATGGACAAAAAGTATATTCAAATTTTGACTGACCAGACTGAATGACAGAATTTACTATTACATGTCATAATAATACTTTTAACCATTAAAATAAAATTTACATTGTAAGATATATAAAGAGATAATTATAGAGCCGATGATTCCTATAAAAATTACCCGATTTCATCCATTTATTTTGAAATTCAATTTCGCAAATAATAAAATTTGTATTTAATTTCGTAGAATTGGTATGCCGTTTTTAACATGATTGCTTATTTGCACTTAACAATTTCCAGGGAATATTTATTAATTTACTACAGCTGAAAAAGGGCATATATATAAAACTTAATTACACTTATATTTGCTAATAATTTCCGCTCCTTTAAGAAAATGCTACATATGTCACAACAAACTGATTTTATTATGAAAAAATATTAAAGTTTTACTTACTACAAATATTTGTGATACAGCTACTCCATAAATTTTAAGAAAAAACATATGCAACCATTTTCCTATCAAAAACGACCATCTTGGATGCCAATAGAAACTCAACCCCAGACTACCCTTGACATTTTTCCATGGGCAGCTCTCAGTTGTGCTCTGATTACATCGTATCAGCTAATAGTTTCTTTATGTACTCCTCCTTTATGATGCATACCATCACCAATGGTATGGTGTATTAAAGTCCGCCGGATATTTTAAATTCTGACAATATTTATATAGGGCCTAAGTTTTCACTCTATTTTATCCATTTTTAGGCACAAATATTATTAATAGAGAAACACACACTTTCAATTTTAATAAGATAACTCACTTTGGCCAATACATCGGGTATAAAGTGACCCAGAAGTTCGAAAAGTTAGATATTAGGTTTATGGGGCTAAGGGTATTGACGCATTTTTTCATTCAATTATACTAGCCGTGTTTTATTTGACCATCATAATAGCTGGATCAGGGACAAATAAAACGCACTTAGCTTATTTCATATATTCGCTTAAAAATGTATTGTGTTGGCCATGCAAGAACAATCAGCTGATACACAATTTAGTTTGAAATTTTAAATTTCTAAACGGAATATTAATATACTATACAAATAATATATACTTGAAAACAAGTGTTCATATTTCTCTTAATATTAACTCAATACTCATCCAATAAAACTGCAATTGTTGGAGAGAACGAAGCAATTTAATTGCAACCCTGCGAAGAATCCATAGCACCGCAACTTAAGTTAAGTTGTCATAATATGACCTGGTCTACGAAAAGGGAGCTAACGTGCGAAAAAAAAAACAAAAAAAAAAAACAAAATTGAAAAAAAAACAAAATTTGATTTTTGACACCTAAGCCCCCTTTCCGTAGACCAGTCATGTGTAGAAGTTCACGCAAGTGAGGAAAGTTCTCTGATTGCCATTCACTTGGGAGAACATATGACTCAAGCAGCTCACGACTTCCGGTCTTTGACCAAGTATCCTCTGGGTAGCCTAAGAACATCCGTTTGAAGGCGAGCTATAGTGAGAAGGCGAAATATTCCCTACTTAGGGTTGCGCGCTGGGTTTGGGACCCGCCACGTAAAAAAACACCCCCAATGAAAAACAAACGACAGCCTCGGATAAGTGACCCCCCTTTCCATGACGACCATGGCAAACGAATTAAGGACTATGATTTGAGGGCATGCACCTGAAATGTCCGGTCCCTTAATTGGGAAGGTGCCGCTGCCCAGCTGGTTGATGTCCTCGTAAAAATAAAGGCTGACATCACCGCCGTCCAAGAAATGCGATGGACGGGACAAGGACAGAGACAAGTAGGTCCTTGTGGCATTTACTACAGTGGCCATATAAAGGAGCACAAGTTTGGTGTTGGATTCGTGGTGGGAGAGAGACTCCGTCGCCGAGTACTATCATTCACTCCGGAGAATGAACGTCTAGCCACAATCCGCATCAAAGCGAGGTTCTTCAACATATCGCTGATTTGCGCCCATGCCCCGACGGAAGAGAAAGACGATGTGACTAAAGATGCCTTTTATGAGTGCTTGGAGCGCACTTATGAGAGATGCCCCCGCCACGATGTCAAAATCGTGCTTGGCGACTTCAACGCCAGGGTGGGCAAAGAAGGTATCTTTGGCACTACGGTCGGTAAATTCAGCCTCCACGAGGAAACATCCCCAAATGGGTTGAGGCTGATCGACTTCGCCGGGGCCCGAAATATGGTTATCTGTAGTACTAGACTCCAGCACACGAAAATACATACATCAAACTACCTGGCTGTCTCCGGATCGAAAAACCACCAACCAGATCGATCATGTTGTGATGGACGGAAGACACGTCTCCAGTGTTTTAGATGTGCGTGCGCTCCGAGGTCCTAACATCGACTCGGACCACTATATTGTTGCAGCCAAAATTCGCACCCGCCTCTGTGCAGCAAAAAATGCACGCCAACAAACACAAGGAACGTTCGACGTCGAGAAGCTGCAATCACAACAGACAGCCGAACGATTTTCTACTCGGCTTGCACTCCCGCTCTCTGAGAGTACTCGTCAACAACTCGGTGTAAGGGAACTGTGGGACGGCATTTCAAACTCCTTACGTACAGCTGCAACCGAAACCATTGGTTTTCGGAAAGTGCAAAAGAACAGCTGGTACCATGAAGAAGTTCGAATAGTAATTACCCGCCTGAAGAAAAACAAAGCGGCGGGAGCCGATGGATTGCCGGCCGAGCTATTCAAACACGGCGGCGAAGAGCTGATAAGGAGCTTCTTTGTATAATATGGTCGGACGAAAGCATGCCCAACGATTGGAAATAAGTGTGCTATGCTCAATCCATAAAAAGGGAGACCCCAAAATCTGCGCCAACTACCATGGGATAAGACTCCTCAACATCGCGTATAAGGTTCTGTCGAGCGTATTGTGTGAAAGATTAAAGCCCACCGTCAACAAACTGAGTGGATCTTATCAGTGTGGCTTTAGACCTGGCAAATCAACAACCGACCAGATATTCACCATGCGCCAAATCTTGGAAAAGACCCGTGAAAGGAGAATCAACACACACCACCTCTTCGTCGATTTCAAAGCTACTTTCGACAGCACGAAAAGGAGCTGCCTCTATGCCGCGATGTCTGAATTTGGTATCCCCGCAAAACTAATACGGCTGTGTAAACTGATGCTGAGCAACACTCAAAGCTCCGTCAGGATCGGGAAGGACCTCTCCGAACCGTTCGATACCAAACGAGGTTTCAGACAAGGCGACTCCCTTTCGTGCGACTTTTTCAATCTGCTTACTGGAGAAAATTATTCGAGCTGCAGAACTGAATCGAGCAGGTACGATCTTTTATAAGAGTGTACAGCTACTATAGGGCTGCCATACATCCTGGTTTACCAGGATTTGTCATGATTTTGCACGAATTGTCCTGGTGTCCTGGTCAACCCTTAAATTGTCCTGGTCTACTGTCAAATTGTCATGTATGTGAATAAATATAATGAAAAAACTTTTCTTTTTTCAGATTATTGTTAGAGCGGATTCACACTTGTCAAGTACTTGAAAGCAAGAGAAATTTCCCCTGCTTCTCACCGCTCTCATCCTATGCGAGCAAAGTTGCTTTCAAGTACTTGACAAGTGTAAATCCGCTATTATAAAAAAATTTACGCTAGTTTAATCAAAAATCGATAATAAAATTTGTTTCTTCTCTATCATATTGAACATATGATTTATGCATTGCTGGTTCATTTAAATGTTATTTCATTCTTCTGTAGCAAATGCCAAAAAGAAAGTGCAAATTTTTAGACACCTACACAGCTGAATGGTCGTATATAAAAAAAGGAAAACAATCGAATGCCAGAACAAAAGCAACAGCCATCATAAAGAATGTTTTGGCACCACATTCAGTTACGGAATTCACTAAAATACTAAAAGATCATGTTCCATTCTTTGGAATATCTACCGATTCGAGCAATCACAAAGCACAGAAAATGTTCCCCCTGATAATTCATTATTTTACGGAGAAAGGGTTGGAAATCAAATTATTAAAAATACAGTCAGCCAAATGAAATATCCATACTGCATCGATGCACTAAAAACAGCTGATATTCCACTAAAAAATCTTACGGCTTTTGGTGCAAACAACACAAACGCGAATTTTGGGGGCAGACCAAGGAATGGCGTAACTAACGTTTTTTACAAGTTGAAATCCGAATTGGGTCGAGAAATAGAGGACATTGGTTGTTTTGCTCATATCCTCTACAACACTAGTTCACGTGCTACAGATGTACTGTCAATTGACATTGAATCTGTTGTTTTGAAGATATATAAATATTTATACATCTTCACGGTTAGAACTGAACGATGAAAACTGAACGATGAAAACGCACAGGTAATATTTAACGAAATACTCTCCCATACAAGAAGTCGGTGGTTGTCACTTTTGCCTGCAATATAGCGTATATTACAGCTTTGGATACCGCTCAAAGAATTCTTTGAGGTTGAAAAAGGAGCAGCGAAAGTAATTACTGACTTTTTTAAAAATCCGTTAGCAGAACTATATTTCACATTCATACACAGCCAAGCATTTGTAATTGTGAAACAAATCAAAAAAATTTAAAAGCGAAATATTTCAGTTATGGAAGTTCAGTTAATTTTAAGTGAAACTATATGTGATATGAAAGACTGATTTGGAAACAATTTTATTGGAATTCAAACACAAACAGTTTTGAATAATTTAAAGAACAGATGTTTGAATGATAAAACTTCTGATTTTGAAAATGACGTTAAAACTTTTTTTACGACTTCAATTAACTACTTAGAGGATTGGATGGTCCCCTTAAAAAAGTATGCAATTTTTAATTGGATGACATTAAAAAATATACCTGAATGGACTGACGTTCAAAAAACGATAACTTATTTACAAGAAAAAATATTATTTTGTCTGATGAATCCTTCCAAGAAGTTTCTTATCTTAAGTCATTTTTAGATATAAATAAAGAATATTTAAAGGATAAGGATACAATTAAAAAATGGTTATATTTTTTTGAAAAAACTTCTGAAAAGGAGCGAAAAGAAAATTTGTTAAAGATATTACAATATTTATACGCAATGACCAGTCATAATGCTTACGTAGAACATATTTCTTCATTAATAAGTTCACAATGGACCAAAGAAAGAAATTCTTTAAATATTGATACATTAGAATGTATCATTCAATGTAAGTTTAATTTTAATATGACATGCTATGAATTTTACAACTATATCAAAGAAAAAACTGAAGTTTTGCGCAAAGTTCGAAGTTCAGAGAAATACTAAGACTTATGTATAATGTTAAAATGAATAGTCTTTATAAATTTATCAGTAAAAAAAAATTTTGGTTTTTTTTTATAAGTGGGAAATTTTTGGGTAAAGTGTCCTGGCCTCAACACCCGCGCCAGACTTAACAAGGAAGCAACGCAAATGGGTCTGGCAGTGAACGAGAGCAAGACGAAATATCTCCTGTCATCAAACAAACAGTCGTCGCACTCGCGACTTTGCTCCCACGTCACTGTTGACAGTCATAACTTTGAAGTTGTAGATTACTCTTGCCAACAGGTGCTACTTCGGACTGAGTAGGCAATTGAAAAGTAAAGTCCTCTCTTGACGAACAAAAACCAAATTCTATAAGTCGCTCATAATTCCCGTCCTGCTATACGGTGCAGAGGCTTGGACGATGACAACAACCGATGAGTCGGCCTTAAGAGTTTTCGAGAGAAAGGTTCTGCGAAAGATTTATGGTCCTTTGCGCATTGGCCACGGCGAATATCGCATTCGATGGAACGATGAGCTGTACGAGATATACGACGACATTGACATAGTTCAGCGAATTAAAAGACAGCGGCTACGCTGGCTAGGTCATGTTGTCCGGATGGATGAAAACACACCAGCTCTGAAAGTATTCGACGCAGTACCCGCCGCGGGAAGCAGAGGAAGAGGAAGACCTCCACTCCGTTGGAAGAACCAAGTGGAGAAGGACCTGGCTTCGCTTCGAATATCCAATTGGCGCCACGTAGCGAAGAGAAAAAACGAGTGGCGCGCTGTTGTTGACTCGGCTATAATCGCGTAAGCGGTTCCTACACCAGTAAAGAAGAAGACGAATATCACTCACTTCAGTTTAACTGAATAAGATAAACGCATGTAAAACAACAGGTTATGGGCCCAGGCCATAGATTTTTAGATTTTTAAATTAAAGCTTTATTGGCTGCATTGACTAAAAAGTTTCGTACATCATCAATTGAATTATATATGGTGATAGTAATATAAATGGCGAGCTCAACTGTAAGGGTTGATCCGCTAAACGCGGATAACTACGATACCTGGAAGTTGCACATGCGTGCAATTCTTGTGAAAGCTAACTTATGGAGCTACGCATCTGGAGCTATACCTTGTCCGAACGACAATCACGCAGCGAAGTGGATACATTTCGATCAGAAGGCCTGTGCGGATATAATGCTTTCAATTACATCATCAGAATTGGGTTTTATAATTGAATGCCAAACTTCACACGAAATGTGGAAAAAGTTAGAGTCTACGTTCCAGTCAAAGGGTCCTGCGAGCGATGACGTTCGCGAACCTCTAAACGAATTTTTCAATGCTGTCAACAAATTGAAGGAAATTTAATGTTACTGTTGGTGATGTTTTATTAACTACATTACTTCTTTATAGTTACCAGATTCGTTTGAGACGCTCCGATGTGCGCTGAAAACTCGAATGAACTCCCCAAGCCAGATATTTTAAGAGTTAAGATACTGGAAGAAGAACAATCCAGGCAAGCAAAAGAAGCAGCAGTATAAAATAACGTGTTAATTGTTCAACGAAGAGCAAACGTCAGATATACAAATGATGGTAAGTCTTCTAACAATCACAACAAAAGGTCCACAAAAAAAAGCAAGATAAACGAACTTGCTACAAGTGCGGCGAAGTTGGTCACATATCGCCGAATTGTCCATCAAGACAAAAGTTAAACCAGTAAGGAAGGGCTAAGTTCGGGTGTCACCGAACATTTTATACTCTCGCACGATAAAGTGATAATCGAGATTTCATTATCCGTCATTTACATATTTTTTTATTTTGCTGTAAAATTAATTAGACTAGATTACTTTGAGTATTGAATTGTATTTTCATTTATACATATGTATGTATTATACAGAGAAGGCATCAGATGGAATTCACCCATATTTCGTACATGTCATCAGGGTGTTAAGAAAATATTATATACCGAATTTCATTGAAATCGGTAGAGTAGTTCCTGAGATATGGTTTTTGGTCCATAAGTGGGCGACGCCACGCCCATTTTCAATTTTTAAAAAAAGCCTGGGTGTAGCTTCCTTTTGCCATTTCTTCTGTAAAATTTAGAGTTTCTGACGTTTTTTGTTAGTCGGTTAACGCACTTTTAGTGATTTTCAACATAACCTTTGTATGGAAGGTGGGCGTGGTTATTATCCGATTTCTTCCATTTTTGAACTGTATATGAAAATGCCTGAAGGAAACGACTCTATAGAGTTTGGTTGACATAGCTATAGTAGTTTCTGAGATATGTACAAAAAACTTAGTAGGAGGCGGGGCCACGCCCACTTTTCCAAAAAAAATTGGGCCGATTTTGCCCATCTTCGAACTTAACCTTCTTATGGAGCCAAGAAATACTGGTACCAAGTTTCATCATGATATCTCAATTTTTACTCAAGTTACAGCTTGCTCGGACGGACGGACAGACGGACGGACAGACAGACATCCGGATTTCAACTCTACTCGTCACCCTGATCACTTTGGTATATATAACCCTACATCTGACTCTTCTAGTTTTAGGACTTACAAACAACCGTTATGTGAACCAAACTATAATACTCTCCTTAGCAACTTTGTTACGAGAGTATAAAAACTACAACACAACTACAGGAACTAAGAAGGAGAACTTCGAAAAATCCATGTTATTCGAGTCAGCATGTACAGTAACCAACTCCGGCGAATATTGGTGCTTAGACAGCGGCTGTTCATCACATATGAGTGCGAAAAAGAGCGAATTCAATAACTTTAGAGAGATTAGCAAGATTCTCAGCTTAGCAAACAACACGGCTAAAATCACGGGTACAGGTAACGTTAAAGTTATCAACGAAAATAATAGCGAACAACGAATTAATTTCGAAAGTGTATTGTACGTTAAGGATTTAAGAACGAATTTACTTTCCGTTTCGAAAATTACGAATAAGGGGTATGAAGTCATTTTTCGGCGAAATGAAGCTGTCATTTCAAAGAATGGGGAAACTATTCTGGCACCGATCAGAATCGAGCGACCAAGGTACAACCGAGTTACTAGAGATGGTCCAATGAGGGTTTGCTCATATTCAGGTGCAAAGTACTTCGTGACGTTCACTGACGATTTTTCGAGATATTCCGAGGCATAGCTGAAAGAAAAAATAGAACTCTTTTAGAAATGTCTAGATGTATGTTAACACAAGCAAGGTTAAAAACAATATTTTGACAATATTGAGACTGTAAATACAGCGAACTATATTCGAAACAGGTGTCCCACAAAAGTCCTAGAAGATGAAGTGCCTATCAAGATGTGGTCAGGTAAAACTCCCACAGTCATTCACTTCAGACCATTTGGTTTAAAACGTTACGTTTTAATAAAAGATAAGTCCAATGGAAAATTTGATTCCAGGTCTGAAGAATGTTTACTAGTAGGTTATTCGAATGAAGCTAAAGCTTATCGATTGTGGTCTCCTCAAAAGAAGAAGGTTGTAGTCAGTCGAGATGTGAAATTTTTAGATGAAACATTTGATAGAAATGATGATAAATACTCTGAAGATGGATCTGTTGAGATAGATTTCGATATACGAAAAGATGAAAGTGTAGTTGAATCTGAGGAAATAATAGAGGGGTTTTCAAGCGAAAGCGAAAATGAAAACATAAATACTGAATCAATTGTTCCGAAAAGGGGCAAAGGTAGACCAAAGCTAAAGCTAGCAAAAGGGTGCTCGCAACGTCCTGAAGAGGATTACAATATTACTTATTTCCCAGTTACGAGATTGACATCTATCAGAATGATGGCTGCAATTGCAACCAAAAGAATCTTCAAATACATCAAATGGATGTTATGACAGCTTATTTGAACGGCGACCTAGATGAAGCAGTATATATGGAAATACCTGAATATTTAGATGCAATCCTTACAAAGGTAGCAGGATATCCGACACACATAAAAAGTGCTAAAGCTGAAGAGGTATGACGTACAGCAGAAAATTGGCAGAAGTCAATATCGAAAATCAAAGATCCGATATGTAGACACACAAATCTTTATGTGGGTTACGACAGTTTGGTTTTCAATGGTATCAAAAATTAACGAATAAACTAAGACAAATAGAATTTAATGCATCTAAATGCGATCCATGTTTATTTATATTGAAACAAAAATAATGTTAATAACAGTGTATTTAGACGACTTACTCATTGCTATGATCATGAATGGTTAAAAGAAGTCAAGAAATCTCTTTCGGAAAGTTTTGAAATGAAAGATTTAGGACCAGTAAAAATATGTCTGGGTATTGAATTTAAGCAAGATTTGAAGAATCATACATTATTTTGAAATCAACGAGATTACGCTATTAAGTAATATTTTAAAACGTTTTAAAATAGAAGACTGTAAACCAGTCAAGACACCCCTCGAATACAATTGCAAACTTGAAAAACCTGTTAAGTCAGACAACAAAGAAATGCAGAATATTCCATATCAAAGTTTAATTGGCGCTCTATTGTATTTGGCTGTAACAACACGACCTGATTTACCATTCGCAGTTAATTTTCTAAGACAATTCAATTCTAATTATAATTTCAAGCATTATAAAGCGGTCGAAAGAGTACTGAGATGTTTAAAAAGAACTTTAAATTATGGCTTACTTTATGAGCAGGCAGGTGAAGAATTGTATACAGTCGTCGATGCTGATTAGGGTGGTAATTTAATCGATAGAGGTTTATATTCCGGTTACGCTTTTATATTGGCTGGAGCCGCAATATCCTGGGAAGCCCGTAAGCAGAAGACAGTATCACTTTCAAGTACCGAATCCGAATACATGGCTTTGAGTGAAGCTACAAAAAAGGCTATGTACTTACGAGAAATGGTGAATGAGATCGGGTTTAAGCACGAAAGTATAACTCTTTACAACGACAGCCAAAGTGCACAGAAGTTAGTCCAGAGCATAGCATTCCATTTACATGTACGTCATCACTTCATACGCGGAAGCATCAAAGCGGCGAAATCAACAGAAGATATGATAGCCGATGTCCTTACCAAAGGAATGCCTATGGAAAAACACTACAAATGCATCAAAAATATGGGCATGACGAATAAATGTTAATAAATTCTAATGCAATCAAAATTATTCGAGGGGAGGTGTTGGAGAGAACAAAGCAATTTAATTGTAACCCTGCAAAGAATCCATAGCACTGTAACTTAAGTTAAGCTGTCATGTAATATCTATAACTAATACCACTTACTTCCGTTTAATTGAATAAAATAAACGCATGTAAAACAACAGTAAATTTGGTTTGTTAAAATTTTCATCTGTCAGAATGAGGTTCCTCGCTATTACCAACTACTTTTTTTTGGAAAATACCTATCTATTGTGAATGAAAAAAAGCGTGGTTCTACTTCAATATACAAGCTTATGACAAGCCAAGATAATTATGTTGGCTAAGTCTTACATACAAAATAAGCTAATAGCTTAACTTGCTGGTCAAATAAAACACGCCTGCTATTACCAGGAAAAAATTCTCTCCGAATTACAGATCATATATCTCACATATTGATCGGTAATAAGTCAGCTATGAGCATTGGGATCAACATATTCACTTCTAAAGTACTATTCGTGCAATACTTTATCTCACTGTATTAATTGGAGCTATATTTGTATACTGGAATGTAAAAAAATCAGAGGCGTGGCTATAGTCAGATTTTCTCCATTTTCAGACTGTAGCATAGAAATATAGAAAAATGTAATATACCGAAGAGGCTCCTTCTGCGTCGACGCAGCGCCATTTCTAAGCAATGAAGGCGTCACAGAAAGCATTCTCGGGAAAATAGCCTTGAGAGCCGAGGTGCATGCTGCTGGGATCCCTTTTCTCGCGTTAAAAATACTGGCCAGCGGCATTTTCAGGCAAGGAAACAAAAAAGTCCGAGAAGGCTACATCTGGGCTGTAGGGACAGCTGCGGAAGCGATGGGGTGCCGGCCTTGGTTAGGTAGCTGTGCACAAGAAAGGCGGTGTGAGCTGGGGCGTTGTGTTTGTGTAACTTCCACGTAAAACCTCGCGTTGACGGTTTGCCCAGGAGGAACAAATTCATTGTGTGTGATGCCTTTGATGTTCAAAAAGACAATGAGCATCGTTTTCACTTTAAATTTACTCATTCATCATCGAATTATTCCCGACTCTCCAATAAGGTCTGGTGCTACCGAAACATACCACTTCTTGCTAAAGCAACATCTGGGTAAGTCTGCTTGATCATATCAAATGTCTCTGTCGCAGTTTTTCCGCGTTTTACAAAGAATTTAATCGGGTACTTCTGCTCTAACAAACGCTGCATTTTCGGCTTACACCATTCACAGAAACACATCGCGCGAAAATGTTTGTCCTGACTCTCCAGGTGCTCAGAAACAACTGACCATCCGCTCGTTCCTTAGCTATGAACGCCCTCTACCGCATCAAATCCGTGCGTACACGCTCCGAAGTACAGTCGCGGCGGAAGAAAATCAGTCCAATTACTTTCTGGATAAACCCTATATATAATTTATATTTTCGTGGTTTCACTGGGAATTTATTATTTAATTAAATTTTACGAGGATTTACTGTGTCCTCTTACTGTGGCCACTTTTATAATGATCGATCCAATAATTTTGCGTTTGCTCGTTACCTTCTAACACTGTCATGATCCAACTAGTGCCAGTATTTTTTTTTAATTATTAGTACTGGATGCTGGAATTCGAGGAATGTGGTCATCATCACTATTTACTTTGTGGTTGGTGCAAGATTACTGCGTTTGACAGCCAAGCGAATGTTGGATTCTAAGCAATATTTGCTCGTCAGTTAATTTGTGCGGAACAAACCGCGCACACACCTTTAGTAAGCCCAAATGTTCGGCTATTTTAAAGTTTTCCTTTGTTAAAGGCAAATCCGCTAGAGAAGCATTCCGTGAGTTTAATGGTGTTTTGGGGAATGGTACTCTACCACTTCGAACTGCAGAGGAATGGTTTCGACGATTCAGAGCGGGTGAAAACGACACCATGGGTAAGCCAACCGGCGGAAGACCTGTGACAACGAATACCGATCAAATCATGGAAAACATCGAGTTATACCGGCATGGGGCATCTCGTGACATCGCCCAGAAGATGGGAGTTAGTCACCAAACCATTTTAAATAATCTACAGAAGGCTGGATACACATAATAGCTTGATGTTTGGGTGCCGCATGATTTAACGCAAAAAAACCTTCTGGGACCAATCAAAGCTTGCGATATGCTGCTGAAACGGAATGAACTCGACCCATTTTTGAAGCGGATGGTAACTGGCGTCGAAAAATGGATCACATACGACAATATCAAGCGAAAACGGTCGTGGTCTAAGGCCGGTGAATCTTCACAAACAGTGAGCAAGCCGGGATTGATGGCCAGGAAGGTTTTGCTGTGTGTTTGGTGGAATTGGAAATGAATTATCCACTATGAGCTGCTCGCATATGGCCAGACGCTTAGTTCTACCATCTGCTGCGAACAACTGGACCGCTTGAAGCAGGCGATCGACCAGAAGCGTACAGAGTTGGCCAACAGGAAGGGTGGGTGTAGTGTTCCACCAAGACAACGACAGACCACACACTTCGTTGATGACTCGTCAGAAGCTACGGGAGATCGGCTGTCCGAGTTCTTCGCAAAAAAGGAGGGGGGCTTCTACGTCTAGATAGAAACAGATTATCAAACAAAACGACGCATATTTGAACTAAATCCGATGACTGTAACACTTTCTATAAAGCATTGAATAAAGATCAACCCTGTATCTTTATACATTTGATATCTAATTAACATATTAATTATAACAATAATTTATTCAATTTCATTATCAGCATGTTTCTTTGAGTTTTAAGTGTGTGGCAATTTTCATCAAAATGTCTAAGCACTAACGCACTTTAGTACAAATGTATTTATGAAACTCACCAAATATTCCCAAATTATTCGTTTTGGGAGTATTTGAACCTTCCCACTTACTCCCACATTTTATGCATATGGCTAAATTCATTAAGATATTTCAAAATGAACCAAAAATATCGAAATACATATTTTCCCTATAAGGAGCATACGGCGAGTTAGGGACCGATAAAATACTCTTTAGAGGCATCAAGAATAAATACTCTATTCCCACTTATATATATAGTGGAAAATTAATTTTTTTTTTTTTTTTTTTTTTTTTTTTTTTTGCGGGTGAGGGGGTGGAAAATGCCGTCCGCATCATCGGTGCTATCGTCACAGCAGCGGTATGTGCCACTTGCAGGTCACTAAAAACCCCCCCTCTAAGGAACCGTCGCCCACCCTGGGACCGCGTTCGCATTACTTCAGGGTGGCGTTCCATTTTTCTCATTGAGAGATTTACATCTGCGCACCTGCGTCCAGGTCCCGCTTTTTGATTCGTAGCAAGATTGTTGCGTATTTCTGGATAATCCTCCAGTTTGTTTCGTTCTCCAACATGACGCTGATTAAATTGTCAGCGTTTATTGGCCCGACCAGATCTTCTACTGCGGTGCGTTCTCCTTGCCAGCGCTGACATGCAAAGAATGTGTGTTCTGCGTCGTCTTCTGTCGCGTCGTTGTATAGGCATGACGGCTCTTCGACTTTTCCCATTCTGTAGAGGTACTTTTTGAAGTATCCGTGGCCGGATAACAGCTGGGTGGTGTAGAAGTCTACTTCTCCGAATTTACGACTTGTCCATAAATCTAGGTCTTTTATCAGCCTGGCCGTCCATCTGCCGCGACTTTCATTCTCCCATCTTTGTTGCCATGATGTTATCGTATCTTTCCTTATTTGTTGTATTGCGCTCTTGTTATTGCCGGGTGCTTTCTTTAGCTCCCACAGCTTTTTCCTTTCATATGCGAGTAGGTCAATTGGAACATTGCCGCTTATAACTAATATTGCATCGCCTGATACTGTTCTGTAGGCTGATGCAACTCTGAGGGCTGCGGTGCGGTACACTCTGGCCACTGCCTTGCGCCGGTTTTCTTTTTTAAGAGCGTCTGCCCAGATTTCGGCTCCGTATAATAAGACGCTGATCGTCGTCGACATTAGGAGCTTTCTCTTTCCTTGGCAAGGTCCTCCTATGTTAGCCATCAATCGGCTCAGTTGAGACGTGATCTTCGCTGCCTTACCTGCGGCGTGCTGGATTTGTACCCAGAAGGTTAGTCTGGGGTCCAGTCTTACGCCTAGGTAGTTAACGGCTTTTTTTGTCCTAAGGATGTCCGTAGTCGTCTGCATGTTTATCTCGAGAGGTATGTGCTTATTTGTTAGCAGCAGTAGCTCAGTTTTCTCCGTGGCAAGCTGGAGGTTGTGTGTGTCGAGCCATGCTTGCGTCCGTATCATGACCTGGTTCAGCTTTCTTCGTGCTTCTTCTGTATCCCTAGCTGTGATTACTGCTGCAATGTCGTCCGCATAGCCAATTAGATACGATTCCTCTGGCATTTCTAGTTTTAATATTTCGTCATAACTAATGTTCCACAGGTCTGGGCCTAGAATGGATCCTTGTGCTGCCCCTGACGTGACTGCTATCTGTCGTGATCCCTCTTTAGTATCGTACAGCAGTTTCCTGTTACTCAGGTAGCTCCGCACCACCGCCCTGAGGTAATCGGGTGTCTTGAAGCTTTTCTCGAGGGCGTCGATCATATCTACCCATCTGGCGCTGTTGAAGGCGTTTCGGACATCTAAAGTCGCCAGCAACACTATTCTTTTATATTTATGCCATCTGCGCTGTGCGGCTTCTACGCTTTCTATGACGCATTTTATAGCTCCTATAGTTGATCTGCCGGGTCTGAAGCCGTGCTGTCTAGGGGACAGTCCTCCAGCTTCGTTGATAGCCGCTTCTAGTCTAGGCTTAAGTAGGCTTTCGTACAGCTTTCCCGCTGTGTCAAGCATGCACAATGGACGGTATGCTGATGGCGAATTGGGGTCTCCTTTTCCCTTACTGATTAGCACCAGCCGTTGCTTTTTCCAGGGTTCAGGGAATATTCCGGCTTTAAGGCAGGCGTTGTACATATTCAGTAGTACTCCTGGGCGTTCTGCAGCGATTATTTTGAGGACTTCTGCTGGGATCCCGTCCGGGCCGGGCGATTTGTTGGCCTTGAGCTTGCCAGTGGCTACTTGCAGCTCTTCGAGGGTGAACTGGGGGATTTGCGCAGTGCTTAGAATTTGTTCTGGATCACTGGCCCTTGTTTCGTGGGTGGGGAATAGTGCATTCACGATTTGATCCATTTTGGCGGCGGTTACGTCAGGTGGCTTTGCTCGAGCGCCGAGTTTTTTCATCACTATATTATATCCTAGCCCCCAGGGGTTTCTGTTTATATCCTCGCGTAGTTCCTCCCATTTTTTCCTTTTACTGTCGTCGATGGCGTGCTTCAGCTCCTTTCTTGCTGCTTTGTATTGCTCGGCCTCTTGGGGTGCGGCTCCTCTGCGCCTGGATCTCGTGTAGGATCTGCGAAGGCGGAGGCATATGCGTCTGAGTTCGGCGATGTTTTCAGTCCACCAGTAAACTGCTGCTTTACGTTTCCTGTGGGTAGCCTTGGGCATTGATTTTTTACAGGCTCTTGTTATGTTAAGCATTGTGTGCCCGACTGTTTTTCTTGCTATAGGGGAGGGGTCGCTAGATGGGCTCTGCTCGTCTATTGCGGCGATTAATTTCGATGAGTCCAGTTTCGAGATATTCCACTTTCGTGTTCCTCTATTTTTTCTGAACTAGTGAGCGTTTCTTCCAGTGTCGATCATGAAAGAGATGTACTGATGATCGCTGCCAGTGTAGTCCTCCAGGACTTTCCAGTTACTTATTGAGCCTGCCATGCGTTCTGTTGATAAGGTGATGTCTGGTGTGGTTTCCTCGCATCCCGGTCTTCTGAACGTGGTTGCATTTCCCGTGTTGAGCACTATTAGACCTAGCCGTGCAGCCATTTCTAAAATTCGCTTTCCTCTCGAGTCCGTGTTTGGCATACCCCACTCTACGGCTCTGGAGTTTAGGTCTCCGGCGATAATCAATTGACCTTCTATATTCCTTGCTGTGTCCTCTATATTGTCGAGCTTTTCTTGGAATTCTTGTATACCATCGCTTGGCGTCAAGTAGCAGCTAATTACTGTAAAGATGTCGCACTTGGCCCAGACGAAACCGTTGCCGTTCCCAGTGCTTACAGTGGTGGCGTTACTCTCTGGTGGTAGCCATATAGCGGCGGTTGAGCTGCTATCTTCTAGCCATGTACCTCTCTCTTTCTTTCTGTATTGCTCGCTTATGATGATTATCTCGTAGTCGTTCTCCATCACCATTTGCGAGAGTAGTGCGTCAGCGGCCTTGCATCTATGCATGTTGGCTTGTAGGATCTTCATCTGTTTCGGTAGTTCCTATATACCGAACATTTTGCGGAGCCCGGGATGTGATCGGCTTTTTCGTGTTTAGCCTGTTCGCAAAGGCAGCATGAAGAAGGCTTTGTACACTCTTTCATTTTGTGCCCTGGTTGGCCGCATTTTATGCAAACACCTTGTCCTCTTCTATCGGGCCCTTTGCAGTCCCAGGTTAAGTGCCCTGGTCCAAAGCACCGGAAGCACCTTTTGGGGGTTTCTTTTAGCCGCAGTCTGCAATTAACCCATCCAATTTTGATGCGTGCCTGTCGCAACAGTGTGTCTGCCCTGTCTTGGTCCAGCGTTATATATGCCCTTACCTGCTCCCTTGTGTTGGGAGCTGTTATATTAATTGATAAGTCTTCAGTGGGGTCCTGTAGCGCTTCTTTGACAGCCACTGCAACTTCCTCTTTTGTTGTGAGCGAGTCGAGGTCTCTGATTTCTATGGTTGCCTTAGTTTTAAGGTCGGCGACAGTTGCGGTCTCTTTAAGTGTGGACTTAAGTGCCTCACAGAAGCTGGCCTTTGTGGACTGTCCCTTCTCTAGCTCTAGCAATAGGGCCCCGGCTCTTGTTTTACGGATCCCCTTGATCTTGACCTCCGCTTCTTTAGGATCTACCTTGCTACGGATATTCTTGAGGACTTCGGCGTAGCTATTCCCTTCTGCTGGTTTTATTATAACGGCCTCTGTTTGTCGTTTAGGTCTATTGTTTCCTTTCTGGCTTGCAGCCATGTTGTTGGTTTGTTGCATCTTGTTTGCGTTTTTGGGCGCTTCTTCGCTCGTTCCTTCGTTTGCGTGGGTCTTTTTGGATTTTTTAGACAAAACTTTTTGCCACTGGCCGGCGTTTTCGTGTCGTGGTCGCACTGTTTCTCGCGGCTCCACAGGGCTTGTCGCACGGCGCTTCGAGGTTGCTGACTCGGGGGTCGTGATACGTCTGCTTAGATGTGCTCGCCTTTTTTCATTTTCTGCAGTGAGCCAGTTTCTGCGGTAGCTCTTTATGACGTCGAAGAGTTCGTCTAGTTGTGCCGTTCCATTCTTGACGTCCATGCTGACATTCTTTTGTTTTGCCATCGCCAACTTCATTTTTTGCACTATACCTTTGCACTTTTCTAGGGACTCCTCTTCTGCCCGTCTCATTTGAGTGATGTACTCTTGTTTCGGTGAGTTTTGAGTTCCTTCTGTAGTGGCAGCTGGGGTGCTCTTCCCTTCTCCTTGTTTTGCCGGTGCTGATTGTATGACTGGAGTCTCCCTTGAGACTGTCTTTTCTCCGTTTTTGTCTGGCTGTTTTGGAGTAGCGATGAGTACGGGGGTTCTAAGTACCCTACTGCTTCTACGGAAGACTGTCCTGTATTCCTCTTCTTGTCCATCTTTGTTCTGTTGTTCTTTTTGTTGGGGTTTTTGTTGTTGTTGTGGTGTATTCATTTTATTCTATTGGGTCTCCGCTTCAAGCCGCTATCTCCGCACGTTGTAACAGTCGCCCTTAATGAACCCCGTGGTTATCTATGCAAGCAGGGAGGCCACGCGGGGGTTGACACAAGTCCTTATGGGAGCTTATGTTCAGAGCCAGGTTCGGGCACGAATCAGGAGCTCGTCTCAACTGAACCTGTACGGCCAAAGAAATTTTGGCGACGTGCATTGAGCGTACTTGAAGACCTGCCATGGTTTTAACGAGACGGAGGTGAGAGCAGTATTAGCCTGCCAGCCATTTCAATAAGATGTCACTCCTATCTACTGAGGTGGCAGAATACTGTCCTCCCCAGCCCTTTGTCAATCTGTTCCTTATCGGTTTTCCAGTATAACATAATCAGAATTTTACTGGTCTCAATTCTGATGGGCTTTTGCCCAGGGTTTTTTCGTCATCTTCTGTTCCCTCGTCGCTTTGTTGCCTCCCTCTCTTGGGTAGGTTCTCCCTCGGTGCAACCCCGGTGGGGGTTGTGGACGCTTATTTTAAGGCGGCATCTTCTCGCCTCTTCGCGGGAGGTTCATTGGGCGCGTGAGGCGTTTTGAGCCAAGCCCTCCTCTCCTGCAGCTCTTGGTCGGGGGCTGCGTATTACTATTCGCAGCTAACCTACTTAGAGTAGGCCGTCCACTATCCGCCAGCTGTGACCCCGGTAGTAGCCTGAGCTCAGCCCTACCAGAGCGAAGGATATTAATATAAGAAATATAGTACGATATAGTGATCACATAAAACACTTATTTTGCTCAGAGTATAAAACTAGTCTTTATAGATTTTAAGATAAATATATGAGAAACATTAGAGCTTAAAAAGTTTTACATTCTTAAGTAGGCACAATATCTTTTCATCCCAACCTACGTTGGGTAACGACTTTATCAAAACTTTCCTTTACTACGTTATTGAAAAAAACCAATAGTTATTGACGGCTTGATATGTAGTAGAAAGAATTGCGCAATCATATCCTAATAATCAGTTTGCATTAGCTTTTTTGCCGTCCAAAAATTTCATTGGCTCTTTCTTTTTTCTCAATACATTTAATTTAATTAAAAATAAGCAATTTTTATTTTGCGCGACTTGAAGCATTTACGCGATTTTCAAGCTACGTAAATTTAGCATTCCCTACGCTCTCCACCCAACTGCAGGTTGGACCACACTGAAGTTGGGTCTGCAGTGCCCGGTACGTGCGCTTTCACGCATTTATTACGGTCATTTATTTTATTGATCGCCTTATGACCAGAGAAGTACCCAGTAAAAGTGTACACTTAGAGAAAAAAATTAAATATGTGTATGAAAGTGTAGATGTTTAAAGATTTGAATATATGGAGATTAATGTCCTTTCATTGCGCACTGCCGTACGTTCGTGTACATATCTGTAAGTGTTGTTATATCTTTTCGGACAGGAGTAGCCCGCGCTTCTGGTTCGAGAACCAGAGACGAAAGCTCCAAACTCACCTCAATGCTCGCATACAAATTGAGACTAAGAATTCTCATTCATTTATGTGCTAATAGAATGTATTCCGATGTAGATGGAAGTACTTAAGTTTGTGAATGTATGCATGCGCTTAGAGTAGCACTTATGCGTAAACGGTACATTTGTTTGGATAAATTTGCTTTCATTTGAAAGCATGTATTTTTATACACCCTCACCTTTTTATTTAACACCATTCCACCAATTTTCCAGTACAATTCTCTTTCGTCTTACATACAAAAGTATTTGCGGACCATAAGAATTGTGTAGATAAAGATCAAAATAACAAGTAAGAAAGAGCTAAGTTCGGGTGCAACCGAACATTTTATCCTCTTGCAACTTGCAAGAATCAAAGCTAGGGAAAACCTATCATATGGAGTAAAGTCAGGGGCTTGAACAGTTTTTATTGGATTTAAACAATTTCTGGTCATAAAGTGGCACATGCTAAAGACATTATTCGCGCAAAGTTTTATTCTATAATTTTAATTGCTTCTTGATTTGTGCACTGGAAACTGAACGAATCAGGTGGAATTTAAAATTGTGATACCAGGTTGTTCAAAGAGTTTTGTCGTTCCATAACATAGGGCGTTGCTACTAGTTCTAAACTTTTTTGTTTTTTTGGTAAACTCTTCATATGTATGTTCAACGTAAGTATGTGAAGTTTCATTTAAATCTGTCAATTCATTTTTTGTTTACATTCCATTTAGTCCCGCCGTGTCAAAGTTTTTTTTTTTAAATGGAAAAAATGAATATCTTGCAGTGACAAAATTCTTATTTTTGGAAGATGTTTTTTCGGATGCGAGAGGAATTTTGTTTGTGGAGTACTTGCAAACTAATAAAACAGTTAATTCTGAATATTATCGCAATCTTTTGGACCAGTTAATGGAAAACATTCGTGGAGATTATAATGAATAATAAAGAGTATTTTGAAAAATAAAATTGTGTTTTTTCTTTATCAAACGACAAAAATTATTGAACAACCTGCTATATAGGAAGTAGGCGTGTGACACAATGTAAGTAGAATGCCTACTAAATTTTGTCGAAATCGGTTAATCAGCTCACGATTTCTCCAAAAAGTGGGCGGTGTCACACCCATTGTTCAATTTTCATATCGGCTCCCATAAAACTCCTTTATACCATCTCGTTGATAAAATTTAACGTCTCTGGCGTATTTAGTTATTGATTTATCGCACTTTTAGAAGTTTTTAACAGAATCGTAATATGGGGAGTGATCGGGGTTATCTTCCGATTTCATCCATTTTCACACTCTCAGTAGAAATTCTTATACGATTTGTACTCAGCAAATTTGGTTGTTTTAGATTAAGTGGTTTAGGAGATATGTGCATTAAACTTGTTAGAAGGCAAGACCACGCCCACTTTTAAAAAATTATCTACGTACTCAATTTTTTTTTTGTACTGAGGAACCTGCGCTCCAAATTTCATCGATGTATTTCAATTTTTACTGAAGTTACAGCTTGCATGGACGGACGGGCGGACGGACAGACAGACAGTCAACTGGATTTCAATTTTTCAATCATTTATATATATGTATATAACTCTATATCTATCTTGATTAGTTTTAGGTGATACGAGCAACCGTTAGGTGAACAAAACTATAATAATATGTAGCAACTTGTTGCAAGAGTGTAAAAATATGTGTCTAAACCTAATCAAACTGCAACCGTTAATATTTTTTAAAATATATAAAATCGAAATAAAGCCTTTAATTTCCTACATAAATTAAGAGAGAATAATTTTTTTTATTTGATAATAAGCAAAGATAATAGAAAACTTCAAGGCGGAGAATTTTCCCATTACAATTACGAGCATATACTTGTAGAAACTTTCTTCGAGGTGTCTAAAAATCTATATTTCAGAGTATTATATTCTTTCCCACCCTAATTTATGTTATATATTATAATTATTTTAAAATTATATCCATGCAAAAATTTGATTTTGATCGGTTTATTTGTTGGGAGATATATGGTAATGCTTTATTTCGAGATTATAGATAAATCGACTAAACTTTCTTGTTGCTTGGCAGTATCTCAGAGACTGCTGATTTTTCTTTTAATTTCACTTTAACGTTGACGTTGGACATAAAAATGATGTCGGTGAAGCCCTAGTGTATACAATTAAGAAATGAGACTGATTTTATTGCCGCGCTTGTGGTAAACATGTGACCTTGAAATTCCCTTTCTCTTTTTCCGGCATCCCTCCCCTCTCCATTGATACATGTACCATCGCTCTAGCTTGTTTAGTTCGCCTGCTGCGTCAAGTTGAGTAGACGTGTGTTTGTAGTGCTCGTCACGAAAATGGAAAAACGAAATCAAGAGCAACGCGTCGCAATAAAATTTTGCGCCAGATTGGGCGAAACAGCTTCAGAAACGTACGCTAAAATTGTAAGAGTGTATGGTGATAGTGTTTTTAGTCGTGCCCAGGTGTTTGGATGGCACAAAGAGTTTAAGAAGGGGCGTGAAAGCGTAGAAGACGAGACCAGTCGAGGTGCGGACTGATGCGAATGCGCAGCGTGTTCGCGCATTAATCCGTGAAGATTCTACCGGGGAAAACTGTGAATCAAGTCTACTATTGTCAAGTACTCGAAATATTGCGAAAACGAGTCAACAGAATGCGTCTAGACATCGCTCGTAACTGGATCCTTCATCACGACAACGCGCCGTGCCACACCGCCCTCAGCGTGTCCCAGTATTTGGCCTCAAAAGGAATCGCCGTGTTGCAACATCCGCCTTATTCGCCCGACATGTCGCCCTGTGACTTCTTTTTGTTTCCTAAAACAAAGTCAGTGGTCAAAGAAACCCATTTTGAGTCGATTACTAACATCCAGACTTCCGTGACGAGGGTATTCGCGGACATTCCAGTCGAAGCATTCCAGAAATGTTACGAAACATGGAAAATCGCTGTATAGCTGCCCAAGGGGACTACTTTGAAGGGGATGGCAGAGCTGCAGAATAATTTTCAAATATACGGTTTTTATGGAATCAGTCTCATTACTTAATAGTCATACGTATACAATCGGACGAACTGATAGGGCTAAAACTGCTCAGCTTCCTTAATGTTCGGCAGTAATTCAGCTACTTGTTCTTCTTCTCTTGATCTCTCTAAATCATCAGTAAGAGTAGCTGATTTTGATTTACATTAGCTTCAATCTAATTGTCAAATTTCGTCATATGAAATGCCAAATACCTCTTCCCATGCTGATCTAAGTTTTTCGTCCGATTTGAGGCATTTAATTTCACGTTAACGTTGACATTAGGCTTATCTGTTGTACAATAATATATGTATATTACTTTGACAATTACCATACTTAGTTGAGAATATTAATAATATTAAGTTCTTCCTTCCATTACTACATTTAAAGTTAGGCAGAAGAGTGTTATAGATCATTTAAAGTTGAGTTTTTTTATTAAATAAAGTTTCGTTATATAGAGTTTAACCTGTATTACAATTTTAGGACAATGCTTTGCCAACGTGTGAGTATGCGTGCGTGTACTTATTTCCCTACCTGTAATTCCCTCAAATTGTTCGGTTACATCCGAAGTTAGCCCTATAAAAAAATTGTTGAAATTTCTGCGAAAAACTTTCGTAGTCATCCGTGTTAATAGATTTGTTATTTTGCAGCCATCAATTTGAAATTGGATATCATGAATATAGAAAATAAGTTTAGGTGCTAAGTAAAATGTTTATTATCTTAAATTAGTCTTAGTAATAAGGAGAGAAGCACCGAATGAATAAACAAAATGTATTAAGTACATCATTTTCACAAAGGAGACAAAGTGTAAATTTTCGTTTGACATTTTAAAATTACCACTGCCTAAACACCACCGACGAGTGCTCCAACAGCTGAGCACGGGTTTTCTCCTAACTTTTGTACACGAGCACTAAATTCCAAAACAAGGGTGTCGCAAGAAAGACTCATTTTGACACCTCATTAATTTGTCACCTCTTGAATAGTTTGCAAAGTACCCGCAGCTAATTGCCAGCTGCACCTGCCGAACGAGAAATTTCACTGTCAAACGCATTCGCGTTATTCTGTTCTGCGGCGTCACTTCACACCACGCGGCCGCACGCGTCTCTCTACACTTTTCTCAGTTTACTTAATTACTACGCTTTTTGGCGCCTTCAAAACTTTTTCACTTTTCCTGGTGAAATATCTTCCAAGCCACGTTATGCCATACTCGTACACTCGCACAATGCTATTTGTGTGTTTACTCATACAAACCTTCATATTGTTATGTGGTACTGAGTAAATTGGTGCGAGCGTCATGTGCGGGGTGCAGTCAGACCACAGATTTGTGGTAACGATAATGAGACGCATGCCACCACAACTTTCATAGAGATTTTTGTTGTTTTCTGCTGATGCCCCGCAGAAGTTGGCTGGGAGTCCTATGCTGAGTGGATTTTGATCAAGCACGTTATTGTTATACATATTAATAGTAATTACTAAAACAACTTACATCTAGTTTAAGGCTTTTCGAGAAGTGCTTTGAGATAAGAGGCAATAAATAATTACACAGAATCTACAAGCAAGCGGTAACTTTAGTAAAAATGGAGAGATTTTAAAAAACCAATAAAATAGTAGTCAGTCACTTGAAATTTATAATATTTGGCTAACTGGAGGAGTCTGATAGAATTAAGGTATGCCTGACTATTTTCCCATAGTAATTACGACTACCTCAGGAAAAAATTGTTAAAACATAAAACGTAAACTTCGGCTACACAGTGGTACCCTATTTTGTTTTGCCAGTTCTTTCACGTTGTTTGATATAAACCCCTTTTAAGTACAATAAATCGGCGGTTCCGACAGCTTCTTGGGGAGAAAAGGACGTGTTAAAATTTTAATTTGATGCCTCAAAAACTGAGGAACTAGTTCAAGATAATATATACATATAGATGGACTCGGCTAAATCCACTTATCTTGTCAGGACGATTACTTTTATATAAACTCTTTAGGTTCGCTGACGTTCACTTCTAGGAGATTCAAAATGTATACAAACTATATCCTGTTCAGAGTATAAATATTGGGTCTATAACTAGGGTGGGCGAACTTGGGGCGATCCTACTTATCTTTAGGGCATTCCATCTCAACCTGATCCACATGTCCGCCCTTTCGGAAATTTCATTGTTTATCGTTTTTAGTGATTTCCGTATTTCCCGTACTGGTTCAGTATCCAGTCGGATGATACTAAGTAAGTTTGGCAATCTCATCAGCTATTTCGTTTCCCGGAATTCCTTTGTGGACAGGAACTCAATACATAAATCAACTTTCTCTACTACTACCTCTGCTACTACGGACATTATCTTACGTAATGCATTATGAGATTATTGCCTAAATGCCGTCAAGTACCAAATATTAATCTTCTTGATCTTCTTTATGTTGTATTCTCAGCCACTTTCCACTCCATTAGCCTTTTTTTATCTGTCTGTATAAATGTCCACCTCAGCCGAAAGACATTATATTTTTGTGGAAGTTTATAGTAGATATCTCTATCTAAGCGATCGTGTGCAAAGGGGTTTGCACGATTTACTCAATTAGTCCATGAAGATTTTTGCGAAGCACAAGAAGAGCTCTCAGTATCTTTGGGAGTCACTCAAGCAGCAATTTCAAGACGTTTAAAAACAGCCATATAAATTCAAGGGCTGTCATATGAATTAAAGCCTAGAGACATTGAAGACGTTTTTGGCCAACCAGCCAAATCAACAACAAAGCCGAATATATGTATGTGAAGACAAGGTATTTGGGCGTGCTGTATTATGTCATTTCATCAAATTGAAGCGAGCGATTGCTGAAAAAGCCAGAATTTGCGACTAGGCACCAGAAAATAATTTTCAATCCTAACAACGGTCGACCTCAGAGTTGGCTTGAGCCGTCGCAGTTATTATGGGACGAAGTCCCCGAATTACCAGAAAAATGGAAAAATGTTATAGCTTCAGATAGACAATACTTTGAATAATAGTATTGTATATGTTTTTCTTAAATAAACGCTAAAATTTTGAAAAACACCTCATGAATTTAAATTTAAAAGTAAAGCAGGTGAAAATATGAACAAATGTTTAACTCGTTTTCACTCAACACCATACACATTTGTCTATTGCTCGTGTAATAATGCGAATTTTGCTGCTTAGCTATTCTTAAATGCCATAATTGTACTCCACAACAGCGCGCAATCGTGAAAGCTGTGCGAATCTGTTACCACAGCACTTGTTGCGCAAGGTCTACACCAACCTCACCACTCCTCTACAAAACATGTGGAGCCGAGCATACATTCATAATTCATATTTTAAACATTTAGCGCGAAAGCAGTCGTCGACTTTTCACCCCCAAACTCATTTATATGCCACATAGAGAATGCGAATAACACAACGAAAACGCAGGTTAAATTGTTTCTTTGTTAAAGTTATTATACATTATATTAACCTCGGCGAGATTATCACACCTCCCTTGTTTACTTAGCAATAATACCAGTTAAATTCCACCTCATAAATATTCATGTGCGTGAGTAAATGATTGGAATGCAATCCTTGCTGAATTTCGAAGAAAAACGACTAATTTTGACTCAGTCATTAAAAATAGGTAAATAAATAAAGTTCGAGGATTTGAAATGAGAGTACATGTAATATTCCCAATATTTCTCTTTAGATATTACCGTTAAACCATGACATATACAAATTTGAAATTATTAATAAAACCTGAAATAATTCAAAACCTTACAGCATTTTTCACATTCACGTGTGTTCAAAACTTTTAAAATTCATATTACTTGTAGTAGATATTGAAAGATTTCTACAAAATTATATATGTACATGTCTAAATGTACTTATATGAAAACTAAAATATTTCCCCAATCATCCAATCCAGTAGAATATCAGCAAAAAGTGAACGAATGGATTTTTAATTTGTCTTTTATACAGTGCTACAGGATTATATTTATGAATGATCGGGGCTATTATTTGACATAGGGGACCGCAGGTACAAGAGCACTTGTGGGCTAAAAATTAAAAAAAATGGGCATGTCCCCCTTCTAATAGGTTTAATGCACATATCTCCTAAACCACTGAAGCTATAATAACTAAATTCACTCAGAACAAATTCCTTAAATACCCCGACCCTGTACAAATGGATGCAATCGGATGAAATCGCCTGAGGGCGCTATAGAAGCCGGTGTCTAAACAAGACGATGGGCGTAGCACCGCCGGAATTTCAAACCCTCAGATACTGGAAATATGAACCCCAGAGCCTATGGCTAGTCAATGTGTGAAATATACTATACATATATTTGAAATTTGGATAATATTTCAGTTTGCCCCCATATATACAATAAAAAGAGTTTCGAACTTCCAGTTGACTTTATACCGCATATATCAGAAAATATATGAATTATCTTAATAAAACTAAAAAGCTTTTTTTCTAATAGCGGTATATCTTTGTGCCAAAAATGTACGAAATCGAGTGAAAACTTACCCCAGACTACATACAACTAACAAACCTTATGCACCTGAAGGTACATACATATCCCCTCGCCTTTGATCCTTGCCAGTTTCAAGAGAATAAAATGGTTACATCCGAACTTAGCACTTTCTTGTTTTGACTTTATTAATGTATTGTAATTGGAGATTGCGGCAAAATAATCCATTTTGGAAGAACTTCATCTGGTAACAGTACACGAGGAGTCTTAGTTCAAATCAATTCAATTGCTCAGTTTGAAATTATGACATACCCTTCACGTTATGTAACGTTATCTTCCAGCCCAATTCTGTTCAATTAGTTTTGGTTCTTTCAGTTTTGATATAGTGGGTTTCACCTAGCATACTCTTCTGAAATATACCAACCCTCATCAATGAACTACCAGTATATTTTTTTAAACGTTATAAAAACTACCAACGACCATAAAATTTTTTTGTCTATACTATATTTCCCCCTTTGAAGCCAAACCTAACTTTTACAAAACAATATAGTTGGTTAGCTTACCACAGCAATTGGTTCCAAAACCAGTTAAACTTGAACACAACGTAAAAATTCTACTTCAAACCGAAAGCTTCGCTCACTTTTGCACCTCTACCAGTAGATGTCACATGAACGGAACTTCCGGCCACAGCGCCTTATTTTAAAATGGTTATTCAGAGAATGTTAATGATTATTAACATTGCTTTAACATTCTCTGCTATGGGTGGACGTAAAATGTTAATAACATTCTCTGCAGAAAAAATTGGTTTGTTCACCTTACGGTTATTTGTACCACCATCGTGTTAGATACAGGATAATATGTGTAGAAATAATCATGATGACGAGACGGAAGAAAGTAGGTATTGCAGAAGAGCGGAATCGGTCCATGCCACGTCTAAAATATGGTTTTAAATATTATCAAAAACTGGGTGTGGTCCGCTCTTTTAAAAGCTTTTGTGTTCATATATCCTAAAAAGATGAAGCTATAATAAATAAATTTTCTTGGAACAAATACTCACTCCAAATCACTTCCCATATCACGACCTTGTCGGTCTCCGGACCTAATAAACCGATTTTAACCAAATTTGGTGCATAATATTACCGTGATATTCCTAAATTACAATGCAAAAACCTGCGAAAACGTACCCCAACCACGCCTACTTCCCATGTAGCTCAATTTTAAATTCCATATGATTAATAATGTGTTTGTGTGGTGTCTACGTAGTACATAAGTGATGTAAAAAGTTTGCGCAATCAGTCCAGACATTTTCTTTCTCTAATATACCCTATTTAATGATTTCCGGAGACATTAAATTTTACACCCGAGATGGTATGAGAGGGCTGTATAGGAGCCGGTATGAAAATTGAACGACGAACGTGACACCGCCTACTTTTTGACGAAATCACATATGTCGGGACCCGATCGACCGATTTCGACCAAATTTTGTACATTCTTCTCATATTCCTATAACATAGTGCGAAAACGGCCACTTCCCACATATAGCACAATTTTAAATTTCATTTGATTCTTTCACTTTCCAGTACACAAATGAGGAATCAATAGATATAACGGGATAAAACTTTGTAATAATAATTATTTCAAAGTATGCCACCTTGTAACCAAAAATTCCAAATCCAACAGAAACTGTGGATTCCAATATCTTGAAATTTTACATTGAAATGTAAATGAAAGAGAAATCTTTCTGACAATAGTAACTCTGTGTATCAAAATTGGGTTAGATCGGATCAATACTTCCCGGAGCCCACATTTACCTAATATAAATATTTTCGAATTTCCGGGTGACTTTATAATGCATATATCTATATATATTTAAGATACATAACAATGTATCTTTGTGCCTAAAGTAGACCCCGACCAAGCCCTCATATAATGGATATCAGTATTTTCGAACATCTGGCTGATTGTATGTGAGGTACATTAATAAAACGCAGAAAACATTATTTAAGTATATAGCATGATAGTAGTTAATAGATAAAATCGGGTCGATACTAGCGCAATTTTGTTTCTTTATTCGCCAGTGAATTTTGACAGTAGATCCAAACGTTTGACGTTGTTTCCGAAAAAGTTATACAAATCTTGCAACGATGCGAAAAAAATTTGTATTTCCACATAGCTGCTAACGGCGTCATTTATCACCAAATTTAAATTACTCTGCGTTAGGATGGATATCCTTAATAATAGATTGTCAAAAAAGTCTTTCGGTATTTTTATTGAATGATTTATTGAATTTATTGAAATGGTTTATAACGGTTTGATGACTCATGCCCAGCTCTTGACCGATGCTACGGCTGCTACTATGCCGGTCTCTTTCGACCAATTCAGCGATGTTATCGCAATCTTCGACGACAGGCCTTCTGGAGCGTGGCGCATCTTCGACCACCTCTACACCAGAACGAAAACGTTGAAACCATCGTTGTGCGGTGGAAATGGAAACTGTATCGGGTCCATAAACTGCACAAATTTTATTGGTGGCTTGAGATGCATTTTTGCCTTTATCGTAGTAGTACTGTAAAATAAACCGTATTTTCTCTTTATTTTGCTCCATGTTTGCGACGCTATAACTCACGAACGACTTAGAAGAAACGACAATCAATCAAACACGTGTTAGCGCGTGAAATAAGCTTTCCAAAAAGGTATAGCATGACCCAATGCGACGAATAAAACTAGAACTACGCGCTTTCAGCGCCAACTAGCGAAAATACCGCAAGACTTTTTTGACAACCTAATATAATATGTTTTTGTACACCATTACACAAACCACTCATCACACTGGCTCCATAATAGCTTTGCCACACACATTTTTTTAAATCAATATTTTTTTCGATAAAAAATTTGATCAATTTTCTGTCCATTTTCCTGCACCTTACAACTGCGTAGCTGATCTGATAATTTGTTCTAATAAATGGGTTTCGAGTTTGGTCTCCAAGCTCTCAATAATTTCATTTTGAATTGTTACTCTCAGATATCTTGTAGATCCTAAAAACATAAAAAACACAATTTCAAAAAAGTCGTGATATAAACAGTTAATAATTATAAAAAAAATAAAACGATAAAAAAACTTACAAATAATTATTATTTCCGTGGGGCATTTCCAAAACTGTCCACAAAATGTGCTCATATCGACAAACTCTACAAAGGACACTAAATTTCCGTGGTGTCCTTTCTGACTTTAGTCTTATTGATGTTCTCTTAAAACCAAAGATCTGTTTGCTGGGGCAAGTATGATATCGAATATTCTTTGAAGAGCCATTTTCCAAAATGATGCTTCTTTGATGTACTTGTGGAAGGCTGACTAAAAAACTTGTAAATTTTAGGCAATTTTGTTTATTATCTTCTCTTTCTTGGCGTTGTTTGCGTTTAAATGAACCACTGGGTTTCTTGTTTTTATCCATTATGAGACCATAAACGATCTCCTGCCCGTAAACCTGAATTAATGTACCTATTGCAGGTGACTTGCATTTTTTCGCGATATTTCGCATTATACTACAATGGCCTGTAGCCGACATCTATAGATCTGACACGATTTATTGGCTTAATGAACATAATATGAGTGGTAGAATCAAATAAAATTGAACCACAATATTGACCAGTACAAAAATATTCAATCACATTAGCTTACTTACTTCTGATACAGCATTAATTTTTTAACCGTTCTCGAAAAAAAATTTAACTCGAATTCACAATAAAACGCACATTTCACTATCCGTCAAGTTGACAACACTGCCAACCTACAGAAAGAATTTAGGGGATTTCCCTAGAAATAACTTTCAAATTTCTGAATTGTCATGATTAAAGTGGGATTGCAACCAGTCATATTTATTTTGAAAATGAGAGAAATTTTCAAAAGTTCAGTTCGATCGAGATTTCTGGTAAGGATACGAGGGCTCCCTGAGCTTGAGGGCCTCGGGGCACTGTCCCGCCTAGCTCCTAGGTAGCTACGCCACTGGATAAAAGCGGCATGGCCGTTGAAGTCTCTTTTGTACAGACGAAAAAGTATTTACTATTGAAGAAGTTTCTAATAAGCAAAAGTTTCCTTAGGCAAAAATTTTATTTTAAGATTTCTGTATGATCACCATAAAACTGCTATAACGGTTTGGTGGGAGTTTTCAATGAAGACGTTCCACTTCTTCACCTTTGTGAAAAAGGGTTAAAAGTGTACCAGCAGGATGTCTTAGAAGTCGTGTTAAAGCAATTATTCAATACTCAATGGAGTATGATTGGATGTTTCGAAATCCGGATTTGATTTCAATGGATTACAGCTTGTGGTCAGCGTTGAAGAGCATGGCGAAACAGAAATCGGAGAGTCTTTAAAAATCTTTGTATCGAGCAGCGTCGTCAATACCGATAAAAAGTTTTCATGTTGCTATTGAGGGCTTGTGTGAGAGCAATAGGTGACCATTTCGAATACAAGTTTGACGAATACTTTCGACGAAAATTTGTAAAACCTGTCTAATTACTTTCTGTACAATAGTGAATTCTGTACATTCATGAATACAGTGAATTTGTTCCAGTCGCATTTGTAATTCTTTGTTATAGAATATGTGGTGCGGTTCAAAACTCCTACAATTTGAAAGTGGCTGTTTGTATGTTATCCAGATTAGAATGTTATCCATTTGACTTCGCTTCATATAATGTAATCACGATTATATTTCGTTTTGTGGTACTAAATACACTGCTAAGTTTTTAAAGGTTTCCTTGGGTTTCTAAAAATTTTGCGTTGATATCATATTTTGCATTTGTATTGGATGCTTCCAACCGGTTGGCATAGATTTTATCTATAATTTTCCTTGATTTTATATAAGCATTTCCATTGAGTTCTGCTATCTAATTAAAGCACTGTCGGAAATAAAAGTGTGTTACATACATAGTAGATCTTCCGAAAGCATAAATTTCTGTTTTATAACTTATTAAACGGATTTCAAATTCTTTATACCTAGTATGTGTCAGTCGAAGAGGAGTGTTTACTGAGACCTGCCAGCAGAGGTAGAATCGGACCTGGCACAAACAGGGGTATTTAGTATAATAAAAGTTTACAGTTCAGGCATTACCTACATGTTTCTATTTAACGTATTGGAGCTATATGCATAAGTAGTGCTTACCTTTTCCCATATATTCTGCCAAACTTTGTGCTGTTCACATGATATATGAGAGAAAGCTTTATATATATGTAAAAGTGTAATGCACCAACATTTACTTAATAGGGTTTTCAGCATATTCTGCACGCTAATATTTTGTCAAATAATTACTGAAGTGCACCCTTCTTGTCCTGCCGAGAATTTCACTTAAAAAGCCACAGCCAATCGCTGTCGGTCTACTCAACGGAAGTAAAGGCAATTAACCGATGCAAATCTCTTTACACTTAGCAGACTAAATAGAGTAATCTAATAAAATTGTAATTCGACTATTTTTCAAATTGCTGAGATTTTGTATAAATACCAGAACACTAAGTACCATTGACAACAGTCGTCAACGCGAGATTTTATCAAGCACTTGTTAGCATTCGCTCCGAACTGCACCAAATATTTGTGATTACTTTGAATCCAGTGTCAAGTCAAGTAAGTAAAGGCTGGCTGCCAACTGCTTGCGAATTTGAATTCGAAATTGAATAAAGTCAGTAAAAGAGAAAGATGTGGTCGTTGCAGGGCTGACGTCAAAGATGCTGTCACCGCTATTTTTATATACATATGAGCGTGTTGTGTGTTTTGTGGTTATAAATATGCCGGAGTGCAAGTTTTTAAAAGAGTGAATGAAAATCCAAATAACCGGTGACATGAAATCGAACGACTGTGTGCTCAAAACATGTAAAGACATTTCGCCACTTGGCGCAAGTTTGTAAAGAGCCAAAATCTCTCAATCTTAAACAAACATCAATTACCCTAACCACTTAAAAATCTGTTAAATCTTAACGCATTTCAAAAAACTCCTCCCCAAAAAATCCGTTTTGAAAATTTTTGAGTTTGGTCACTTTTGTAGTTATTGCACGATATGTACACATACATACATATGTATATCATTCCCATTGATATAAAATATGACATAAAAAAGTCTTTTAGAGTGATATGAAATTTAATTCCCGACAGAATCTGATCTGATGTAGAATGTATATTTATATTGAACGTGCACACAACTTTAAAATAAACATTTGAATTTCTCACTTTCTTGAAAAACCAGATCGAAGCGTACAATGTTAAAATAACAACCATAATTAAACGGCACCTGTTGCTGCCAGGTATGTGGCCAAGCTTTTAGACAGATTGACTTTTTTATTAAAAAATAAGCTTCTTTAAAATTTAGCACCTTTAGATCGGCGTTGAGTAGAACTTTGTCCATGGCGCCAATATAGTCATACTCTGCCGGACCACGCTTATTTGTCATTTAGTATTGCTTGCACAGCAGCAACTGTTATAAGACTTTCTAAAGCTTCCCCCTTCATCACTTAGGGGATGAAATCACTGCATGCTGAGCAGTAGCCATGTGCCTCATACTCCCGCATTCAGAAAAGACAGTATTTTTTGATTCTAATAAATAAATGTGCTAATGAAATGCGCAATTTAATTAAGTTATTTTTAAAGTCTTTCGCCTGTAAATACCGAAGCAATTTTAGCGCATGCGTTGTGACGTATCTTTAAATTAACAATTGTGTTACGCACACTACGCGTGGATGTAAGTAAATTCGTTTACGGAAATATATACATACATAATTTTTTATGATTCATACGTCAAAATATTTCGCGTATGCTCGAGATGAACAAAAGCTCCAGCCACAAGCTTGTGTAAGATGCTGCGCATATATCCGCTTTAAAGTGTCTTAATTAGTGCTTAACATGTAGTGACGCGCCTCTTAAATTGCTTTTAGTGCCATTGCAGAAACCGAATATGCGTGCGTAGCGATAACAACTCGTGAAGTTTAAAAAACGCCCTGGGGGCATGCGCAAAAGTGCCAGTCGCAAATGAGAGCCGCAAAGCCTTTAAGTATGTACCTATCGACATACTTATATTGGCACCTCGAGTAAGCATCCGTTGTTATTATCTACTCCTACAGTTGCCCGTATCAAATGTGTGTACAAATGTATGCACAAAATACGTAAGAGTGCAAAGCACACGTTAAAAGATGTATGCGCGCGTGTGTGTATGTGCCGTTTGTAAGTGTGAATGCAAATTATGAATTTATTCGCAACAAGAAGCTGTCAATTTGTTGCCGGCATTTTACACTTCCTGCTCAATTGCCGGTTTCATTTGTTGCTACTACTGCGACTGCGGTTGCGCGGAACACATTTCTTCAGCGAAGCACGAGCGGACAGACGTACTCGTAGAAGTGCTTGACTACAAAGCATTGACAAAGTGCGCTTATGGCGGGAAGCTTGTGCCGTTTACTTAATTTTTTCTTGATTCTTTTTTCGGTTTCGTTTGTATGGAAATTCCCTTCTACCAACAGAAAATATACCGTTTTAGACTACAGAAAATATTCCATACAAATGACATACACTTCCTTCTTTGAGCGAAAGCATTTCTTTCCTCTAAATTTAGGAAAACCCCCGTTTCTTACCTGGCGAACAGACTCAGTGCCGGGTTTGAAAAGAACATATTTTCGAAACTATTTGGAGGGTTGTGTGTTGGAATCATGACCCCGTTAAATAAGTTAGTAATAAATTGTGGCTGTTCAATGAGTTGAAATGATGAAACCGATAAGTTTCTTTATTTATTTATCTCTCTTTGGTATCTAAACGGTTTCGAATGGATGGTAAAACGGAAACGGAATAAATATGAACGTCATTATGCTAATATAATATTTGATCCGCATAGCTGATTGTTCACTTAGATAGGATAGTTCTTTAAAAGAGCGTGTTGACTGAAATACAAAAAAAGGCCGCCCCTGCGCATGCGCGAGCTAAGTTATTGTGATTCGGTGCTTTTTCGCTTTGTTGTCTGTTGCTTGCGCGAATTTCTTATGCTTTTGTTTTTCGATTGTCTCGCGCAAATTTGGCGCGAACGCGCGTAAAGCTGCTGTTAACTCGTTAAATCTGCACGTCAATCGGGAGATCGAATTCATTCGTGTAAGAGATTAAAAGCAAACACCAAGCTCAATTCAAAATTATTTCATTGAAAACTGTGCAGGTATAACAGACACCTCAGCATCCACAAACGGTTGATATACTACTTTTATATACACATAGAGTCTGGTAATAGACCAATATTTGGACGAAACAATCTTATGTAAGCGGATTTAGTCCAATATAAAAACATATCATATGAAAATAATAAAACAGATTAACATCCATAAAACTTAAAAACGACTAATCTCTTTTCCACCAGCTTTCTAAAAACAAAAATGTTCTCCATCAACAAATCGACCGTTGCCTTTGCTGCCATCGCTGTTGTTCTGGTCTCGGTGTTTTCGTCGACCGTTGAGGGCATACCCTCCATTGGACACTACGGCAAACGCTTTGGTAGTCTACAAGCATATATACTAAGTTATTTTGATTACTATAATATTACGCTCTTTCTCTACAGACACCATGTCCGGCATCGATTTCATTCAGATCTGCCTCAACAACTGCGCGCAATGTAAGAAAATGTTTGGTGACTACTTTCAAGGTCAGACCTGCGCCGAGTCCTGCCTAAAATTCAAGGGCAAAGCCATTCCAGACTGCGAGGACATCGGCTCTATTGCACCCTTCCTCAACGCACTCGAATAAAGAGTGAGACCGCGATTGCATCCGCTTCGCTGCCACCGCCATAACTTGCTCTCTAAGCCGCTGACTTCTGTGCTGCACGCCGCCACTGCTCACCTTACACCCACAGTGTTTAGTGTTATAATCATGAGCTTGACTGCGTGTTTAAAGTATTTTTGTATATAATTTTGTGTGTATTGAACTTTGACTTGAAACGTTTGCGTGACGTACTCGTCTAATTTAGGTCATTGCCAATGTGACCGTCAGCAACCGCGCTACTTTTACCACACGCTCACTACGCATCAAACCAAATATCTCCGAACATAAATTCGCTTATTTATTTTTATTTTATTGTGATTTGCATATTTTATTGAAGTTATTTGATATGCGAAATGAATTCATCGAAAATAATTAATATGGTCGAAAGCTCTGACGACTTTATGAGGATCCATGGTGATCCATACAACTACAAAAGGATATAAGAATGAGCCACTGAAATAGTCCTGAGACCCGCGGTATCATAAAGTTCCTAAGTAAATAATTTTTGGTATTATATTTACATATGTATGTAGTTTAGTAGTCTCAATTTGTAGTTCCTTTTATATAAATGTAAACGCATAAATGTATGCATGTGCTTACTTCTTTGGATATTGTAGAGTAAACAGAAATATTGTAAAACTTGCAACGGAATAACATGAAAAGATTAAACAAATAAAAGTGTAATTGATTAAAGCGCTAAATTTGCATGTATGAATTGGGAATAAGTAGGCACTTGGCAAGGAAATAGTCCCCTATCAATTCTCAATACTGCTAAATAATCCAAAGTTTTGATCGAAAAAACTCTCAAAAATTGGCAAATTGCTTTGAGCCTGCCTCAAATTTGAAGAATTCAGGTGTATATCAATTTCGGTTATTTCGCCAAATTCGGCAGCTTCGCCGAAGATATTCTGATAGTGGAAGGAAAGTGTCTGGATGTTTCCACTTTAACAGCTAGACTTACCGCATATGCACCAATACCCAGCAAGAGCTCCTTCTATTACGATAATCTGAACATTACTGTGAGCAAGTAGTTCGTTCCATCTCCTGCGGTATGCACTGCGCCGAAGGGATCTAAAAGGCACAGAGTTGCCAGTTGTTAACCAGCGTCAGCTCAGTTAACGCAAGGGCACAACTGAAACTAAACTCGTTCCCAATCCGATGCAATCAGGAAAACGCTAAAATGTTTAGGCAGCCTAAAACTCTGCTGGAGGAAGAGCTTCCCACCAAATTTCCTTCCGAGTTTTGACGCATTCATGAAAGATTATCATCCTACGGCTATTTCATGTACCCACCTTCCCTGAGCGTGACAGCGACCTTGGCAGAAATGCACCTGAAACCTATGTGGAAGGGAGATATGTGTAAAATGGCATTCTGTGCTATTAGAGAGCCACTTTTTAAACACGATTAAGCTTCTTAGCAAGCATCGCTTTTCCGAGCATCCTCCACCAAAGGAGTACTCCATAAAACATGATTGGCTTGACTACGCTTTCGTTGAGACTACGGTTTCGTTGCTAACCTCCAACCGTGGATGAGTAGAGCAGAAGTAACGCAACATCTTCTCTGTTTCTACAATAAACAAAAAGAAATCATTTGTTGGTCAGTAAATAATCGAACCACTGAAAACTTTCTCAAAGAATTGACTGACGATGCGTCACCTTCTCCAAAGCGCCGCAGTATCTGATACACTGTATGCGCGCGAAAACAGAGATATACTTTCTATTCATCCACAGTGAACTATTAGCAGCGCCATCTATTGGCTACGAGTCGAACGTTCGCTACGTAACAACAGCTGGCGCTGTGAGGAAGCGCATAAATGCAGACAATTGAAATTCAATAGCTTTATTTTCTCTCTTAAGGAAGAGAAAAATTTAGTACGTCATTTAAAGACCAATACGAACTGGCGCAACTGGTATGCCTCTACTACCAATTGTAATAATAATTATACAAAATATTCATTTATTTTTTACACAGATTATAACAAATTCATCATATCTTAAATTTCACTTTATACGTACTTGTAAATGAAGAACAATCGTTATGCAATATGTATGTGCGTACGCTTAAATTTCACTATTTATATTAAATATGTACATGGTTATTACAAAAACAAAAACAATTACACAAACATTCATGTACGAAGAAAATTTGAGAAAACAATAACCATACAATTAATAATTCTGTACATATGTATATGTATGTACTATGTATGTATCGAGAAGACGAAATTTGTGTGTAAAATTTTTGCAAATGCACGTGGTCAAAAGTCCTAAAAGTCCCAAAATTGTAGGTTATTGACGTGAGAAAACCATAAAGCTGCTATATAAGCAATAATGTATGAATATGATAAACATTTTGATACTTATTTTCTAGTGGAAGGCAACAAAGTGACTTAGAGAGGTTAGTACCTATAAATGTAAGTATGTATTGTACATAAATAGTGAGTATTTGCTTTTGAATGTAGAAATTGAAGAAAGTAAATGTAATAGCGCTATTCGTTCCAAATCTCTATACTTTAGTTGTTTTACTTAACGTTAAATTTCAAAAATTAAATCAACAAATTAAAAACACGTTTGCCTCATCCCGTTCGTGATCCAGCTATCCAGTCTATTTTTTCTTAAAATTCAGCAATGTGTCAGGTATTTCATTAATAAAGTTCTGAAAAAAGGGTTTAAATATCGGATTAGTAAATAAAATATTAATTTAATTTTTTCTTACGTAGACAGGCTGATGTCCTACTTCGGGACTGGAGTAGTCGGCCCATTTTGTCAGATCAATTGATGGAATAATGCCGCTCTTGCAAGGCACCCTTGGATTACTAAAACAATTCGAATATATTTAGAAAAATGTACAATAGAAGGAAGGTGTTAATTAATAGATCAATACGTTATAAGGTCGGCATATCTTATAAATAATTTGGAGAGCAACAGATATTTACTCTTCCTTTCATGTGTTCAATAAAAACTTACATTTCATGATCTGGCAACACCATAGGGTATATCTGTACGGTGTCGATAAGATCGGTGTTATCACATATAAGGCGTGATAGTTTGGCCTTTCGCAATTCCTGTAACTGTTCGGGAGTGAAAGATGATGGTTGGTTCGGAAGCTCATACCAGAAACGGTCGCCCCGGCGAGAGTAACTCATCTGAGTTGCGATAACGCATGCAAAGGTGGGTCCCAGCATAGAACCCGGTAAAGGCTTCTCTGAAACACCGCCCGACCAAAGGTCAATATCAGCTGGATGTCTTTAAGTAAAACACTTTTCAATATATCGAAAAAAAATAAAGAAGCAGAAATTCGCACTTACTCAAAAATGCTTTCGTAACGAACAATTGTGTCGTTTGGCATTGAACCAAACATTTCCTCCCACGACGTCGAGGTTGGCAGGCCGCAGAACTTTCTGAATTCCATATAACCAGGCAAACCGAATTCACGTCCACGCTGCATGTTAAACGCCACTAAATCCAATCCGTATCGTGCACCCTCCTTTTTGAAAAGATGATTCGTAACCTCCTGTGTAATTGAGTCATCCATCGCTTGCGCCACTTGATTCATCAAACCCATAAAATATTCATCTAGCACACCAGCACGATACAAGTCATACGGGCGACGAATTAAATCCGATAAACGTTTCGAGGCTATAAATTTATGTGCTTTAGACCAACGCTCCACGGCGGTGGGTAGTAATGAGTGTCCAAAACGAAATGCAGCACCAGCAAAAGCATCAATAATACCAGGATTGACTTTGGAGTCATAACCATCCCAGTAGCCATCCTTCTGTAGCACCAAACCGAACTTCTCCATCACCTCTTTGCCCAATAATATCGGTAAGAATTCGTTATAGGTCACATGTTGCACAATAGCAATATTGATGCGACGTGCTTCTTGGAAAATCGTTTCATCGTCCCAATGTTTATTTATTTGGCCTAATGCTGTCGCTATACGATTATGTTCGCGCGCCATCAATGTGTGCATGCAGGTTAGCACCAGCTGTTCGTTCACCCGAATCTCACCTCCTTCAAAGCAAAACATGCTTTTGTTCGGGCGCGTGCATCCCTCATCGGGTATGTCGAGCTTCAATGGCAACAAATCCTTCAGCCCATATTCTTGGAAGACGGGATTCATACGCATTAAACCACCATAGCCGGTACGAAGCTTTCGAGCGAACTTTTCCGTAACACCGTATACAGTGTTGGCGTCAATCACACCAGTGAGTGTATTGAATTGTTGGCGCGACCCTGAAAATAGATTTTTATTATATTAATCTGTTGGTAAATTTAGTAATCAACTTTTCGTTTAGTAGAATTTAGTTGTTATAGCTTAACGTTTTGAAATAATGGAATATTTGCCAAATCGGACTTCAAAAGTGCTCAAGAAATTCACAAGATAATTTTGCTCTTTAAGAAATATAAGAATAAAAATTTCTGTATTTCCCTTCGTTAATTTAGCTAATTCTTAAAACCTTCTCTCGTCATAAGAACATTGGAGCTTTAAATCGTAACGAATGCTTACCTAGCCGACAGCCGGGCCGTGGTGATGGGAAAGCGCGTACAAAATCAATGCATTTCACATTAAAGAGCCGATAGAAATAGTCATCGTCTGGAACCCGAATCTCATTGCAATATGGATGCTTAAGGTGTAGTGGACGTTTGCAGCACTCCTCCGGATCATTTCGATTGATAGGATCTATGAGGAAAACGAAAATCAATAAAATCTAAAGCACAACAAGAAGTATAAACAGAAAACCCACCCAGCGGTGTACCCGTAAGTGTGAAATCGTGATCCATGAATTGTCCCCAAGCGATCACCATGACAGTGCCAGCGTGGTCGTGATAACCATCATCTGGATGCATTGTACGCGAAACAATACGAGAAATTGGTAAATCATGTCCGGTCACTGAAATGCGTGGTGCATTTATACCATCCGCATATAGTGGACCAATCAGACGCTGGAACGGCGCCATGGTGGCACCCCAAGTGGGATGATCGATGTTATTGCAAAGCCCATCGAAACGGCGATATTTTCCCGGTCGGCACTCAACTCCCGCAAAGAAAGGTGGGCACACATCACGAATGAGGGTTTTCGATGTGTCAATAGTGGGCAGACCTTTTTCAATTTCCTCATAAGACAGGCCATAACTAATTGAAAATAAAAGAAAGAAAGAATATAGAAAAAAGTTCATATATACCTTTGATATACATACATACTTGTATGCACCATAATATACACATTATGCACCTGAATGACATAAAGGGCGAATGATACCAATAATGCATATGCAACAAATTACCAAAGGAATGCATTGGTCAAACATACATGATAGTACTACATAACGGTTGGTCCAAAAAAGTCTTGCGGTATTTTTATTGAATCAATTCGTGTGGCACCCATACATCGAGCTTCTTAGTGACTCCAAGCTTCTTCAAATGGTTTATAACGGTTTGATGACTACTATGCCGGTCTCTTTCGACCGATTCAGCGATTTTATCGCAATTTTCGACGACAGGCCTTCCGGAGCGTGGCGCATCTTCGACCACCTCTACACCAGAACAAAAACGTTGAAACCATCGTTGTGCGGTGGAAATGGAAACTGTATCGGGTCCATAAACTGCACAAATTTTATTGGCGGCTTGAGGTGCATTTTTGCCTTTATCGTAGTAGTACTGTAAAATATGCCGTATTTTCTCTTTATTTTGCTCCATGTTTGCGACGCTATAACTCACGAACGACTTAAAAGAAACGACAATCAATCAAGCACGTGTTAGCGCGTAAAATGAGCTTTCCAAAAAGGTATAGCATGACCCGATGCGACGAATAAAACTAGAACTACGCGCTCTCAGCGCCAACTAGCGAAAATACCGCAAGACTTTTTTGACAAACTAATATAAAGTGTACTATGAACTTACTTATATGCCTAAGGTAATAGGAACATGCACAAACTGTAAGCACTGCATATATTTTTCACTGAAACCCATAAATGTTCCGACAACCGGCCTACCTATAAAACACTCTCGCAAATAAGAGCTTCGGACAATTCGCAAAGAAATGTTGTATTGAAAAGAAAATGCATTTTCGAAATCACTTCGGGACAAATCAAAATTTAATTATTTTGCAGTATTTAAGTAAATATAGCATTTATGTAGTAGTGACTAAAAGGAGAAATTACGCTGTGTTACCGTGCTGGGTTAAAATGGTTTTATCTGGAGGGCAATCATCTAAATTATTCCGAAAAACAATCCGAAAAATTGGACACACTCAATACACGTTTTAGCTTGGACGTTTCAAGCATTCCAAGTCAATGCTGGGAAGTTAAATTTTTTCAATTGCAACTGGTCCTTATTAAAAGGACCTTAAACTAGTAAGCCCTTTAGCGAAATATGTTTTTATTTTATTCTACATAAGAGTAAATCAAATGAACTGAATATCATACATAATATACAAGCATAATTCAGCAACCATATAAATTTGTTATAGTATAGTATATAGTTATAGTATGAACAGACGCGCTATTTCTAATATTATAGCCATAGCTGTATTTATTACCAATAATTGCCAATAGCATTATTAGACGCAGTGTTACGCGCCGATAATTTGTCAGAAATTACAGCATAATACATATGTATATCAATACAATTCTATTGAAATGCCACCCACATTAATGGATATTTACTCTTTTCATTTCAACCAACATCTTTTGAGTCTTCAAGTTAACGACTTAAGGCCAATCGCTAAACCTTTACGCTTTTAATTCGTGCGAATTTTTCGCATTGACTCGTTTTGGAAAATGATAATGGCAGTGTCGAGCCAAATTATTCTTCCGTTCGCACACGCAGAACCGCTGCCTAACTGTAAATGTTGCAAAATTATCAAATTAACCTAGTTTGAAGTGTGGCCGGCAGCTGCCCGTTAAGTATAAAATATGCAATTAACCAAATCCTTACATGGCAATATAAAAAGGAAAAGAGAATAACATAGAGAATAATTAAACAGAAAATATAGTATGTATCTTAGCTGCCAATATGCGTTATTTACTAAAAACAAATACGTTTGGAGCTTAATTGAGAAATTCGATTACTCTACTCACAATTATTTTTTATCTTTTACTTAAAACGTTTAATAGATATTCGGATAACTATTTAATAATCACCGCAGTCCAGTATCAGTATTGACAAAAAGTTGGCAAATTATTTTATTTCAAATGTTGGAGTATAAATGATGGGATGCATACATATCTATTACCATTGTTCAAATATCATTGAACATGCCTACTTATCAGCAAAGCCGAAATTCTACTAAATATAAATATCTATTTATATACTAGCTGACCCCGCAGCCATTGTCCTGCGTGAAAATATGTGTTTTGAAATGAAAAGAAAGTTAAATTTTTCATTTCATTTTTTTTTCAATGCAACTCAGCTTGATAAACAACATTTTTTGGTTTCTGTTCCGGTGTACAGAAAAGATGGTTTTCCAACTCGTGAGCATCTGACCGTGTGAAAAACATAGCATTTCCAAATTTATTTATTTATTTTTATGTCATCTCAAATGGAATTTTCACGTGAAACGGAATACGTTTAACTGAAATGGCAAATCGATAGAACTCAAAGGAATTCGTAGAATCAAGCATTCTGCTCCTTGTATTCGATAGGTGCGTCACAATCAGTCAGGTTCCATTACACAGTTTCGGCGCATGAAGATAGCGAAACATAATAACGACAGATCCAACTTTGAGACGCTAATGGTGCGGTGACATACCAAGCCTCTCCAAAGAATTTAGAAATTCCACTGGATAATTCATTCATTGTCAAGATGAACCATCGATTTGTATGAGCGCAAATTTCCCGGAATTTGACTTTGAATCTTCCAGTTTAAGTCAACAACATCGGTATTTTTGGCAGCTAACATTGCGCGTGCACTTAAGGAATCGTAGTTACGATAATTTGGCCAATGTCCGGAAGTATCAACCGAAATTGTACCATTTCCAATTTTTAGCGAAGACGATGTAAACTATCTTCGGCAATTTCATTTTTGTTCGTATCGCATAATAGACGCGGATTTGAAGGCTGATATGTCGAAATGATTATCGCGAAAAGTGTGCGAATTTCATTTGCACTCGCAGTGATTATCATTTTCCAGCAATTGTAATTGCTGGCTTGCTTCTCAAAAAGTTGCACACACCGTACCATTCACAGTACGCAATGACTCAAATGAAGTTGAACCGCGAACATTTATCAATAGCAACCGAAGGTAGAAACAATCGTCGTTTTTCGGGTGGATTATGTAAATTCATCCCAATGCATTAGTTGATAACACACCTGGATGTCCATCTACCGGTTGGCCTTGTTTTCTGCATAATTATTTTTTCAACGATGCATTCTATGTATAATATCAAGGTATTTCCGAATGTCCTCGTAAACGGATCTCTGACGAAAGTTGAGCAAAAACTCGTAAATGTTAATTTTGTTGCTGGCGGTGTTTCCACTGGCTGTACTGTATTCTCTGGGTTGAAGTACACACTTTGGCCTTATCCAAATTAATTGTGAGACGCACAACAGCTGGAAAACGTTCATGAATTGCAGAAGTAAATATCCTACAAAGCGCTTTATTGCAGTTTATGTATCAACCGTATCGTTCAAGTCCAATAACCCCCATGTTGCTTCCTATGGTGACGTACTTTCAAACGTATTTTATCGATTACACCAAACTGCAATACTAAACACTGATTTGAGTTTTGAATATGAATTAGATCAATAATGATGAATATAGTACGATCCATGTGTTGTCAACTTCGATATTCACTCTTCTAAATTGAATGCTGAATGTTCTGCCATTGTCGTCTGGAGAGCGACGCCGATAGAGTGGATATCCCTCATTTCTAGTTTGTGTTTCCGAAAGAAACGTGGATACTGTGTCGTGCATTTATTGTCAGACATACAAACCGAAGTGGGATTGTGGTGTTCGCAAGGTCCATGAACCATGTTGGTTTTCATCACTTCGTATAATACTGGATCTGTCTTTGTATCAGGAATTTCCGCAGAAACGATTTCATCAATTTGATCAGGTGTAACCACCACCCACCATCCAAAAAAGAATATGTGCGTGCGGCAAACCTCTCCTTTGCCACTCATCAGAGTACATCTAGCATCTAACAGCACCATATATACGGTGTTTCAAGATAAAGTCCATCGAAGCTGTTACTTGAAAAGTCTTGCTGTGACATCGTGACGATCGCTTTCTGATTGACCGCGATCCATAATACCGCACGTATGTCATCGCATCCTGGGAGTACTCGGTCATGTGCCTTGAGCTGCTAATGTATGTTGATGCCAAAAAGAACGCCGACCGATATTAGCGCGACCTCTTCGTGGCATCGTAACAAATTTTAATCTGTAATTGATCACTTTGTGTGCAACACACATAACGTTTTCACTGAATAGTTTTCAAAAATTTTCGAAGCAAACGACAAATTTGAACGATTCAAATAATTGAAAAACAAAACAAAAAAATTGAAAAAAAATTTTTATGGAATAACTTAACTTTTTGGAATTTTCCAATTTTCCGACTTTTCCTCACGAAAAGCATACAGGTTTTTTATTTCTAAACCTTCCCCGATCCACACAGAACATTCTCTGAAAATTTCGTCAAGATTGGTTCAGTCTTTCCCATAGCGTTACTAATAAACCAACATTCACTCGTTTGTATGGAAAAAAGAAAGGGGCTGTTTTCAGGGGGTTCCCGGCAATTATTCGAATTTTTCTGGCCGTAAAAACCATCTTTGAACCTCAACGAAAAGAATTGGTCAAATTGGTCCAGGCGTTGTTGCGTTATGCGCTTACCAACACATTTTGCGATTCATTTTTATATACATATGTATGTACATATAAGATTAATATACTTATACGTACGTATGTATATACACATACATATGTATATTTAGTTATTTAAGATAGTTTTAAAATTTGTATATAGGCAAGGAAAATACTAAATAAAGACTAGAATGAAAGATTTCTCACTTAATACAAGACGTTTCATTTCCCCCCACCAGAGGTAAGGAATGATAAATCTTTGTTGAGTTTAAACATTTGGTCCTATCGAGCCAAAAAAAAAAGAGCTCAGCCCTGATATTATAAAAAATACAGGCAAATAAAATAAAGTAAGCCCTGTTATTAATATAAATACAGGCAAAATTAAATTGTAAGACGATTGTATATTCCCGCATATTGACTAAATAAAAATAATAATTGTAAGACGGGTGTATATTCCCGCATTAAAACCGATCGCTTAAGCCGTTTTAGCAGAGACTAAACGCAGTGATCTAACGGCTATCCAAGAGATATTCAGCGGTTGTGAGTCGAGGTACAGCAAGGCCAACTAGGCGACCAAATCAAATACCTCCAATGATTTCTTTGGAGAACTACAAGCAGTTAATTAATAAATAGGAAAAGTGTTGCGGAAAACTCTCAAAATGGGGATAAACAGGAAGAAAATTCCTGAAGCCCAAGCGGACTTTTCCGAAAAGGTGTTGTAAACGTCCAACACTTTTCCAACAAAGCCATCAAGTAAAACAAAAATTGAAGAAGTTGAAGCTAAACACCAAGATTTAGATCGAAAAACATCCATATTCATGAGGAAAATTGAAAACCTCAGAAGGAAATTGGAAGATCTAAGTATGGAATTAATGATCAACAACGATCATTTAAAGTGTTTAGATTTTTTATTCGTAGATATTCAAAAACTAAAAGGCAAATTAGATTTCAATGAAGAAATTGAAATCTTATTCGAAAAAATTAATGACGAATACTACGAAGAGCTTAAAAATTAAAAGAAAAGTATACAAAAAGGAGAGCCTAAAATTTTGTATCGCCCTATCTTGGAATTAAGAAAAATAATAAAAATTCCAACATTTTATGGGGATATTAAGGAATGGGCCAATTTTTACAACGTGTTTCAAGTAATAGTAAAGGGTGATTTTTTTGAGGTTAGGATTTTCATGCAGTAGTATTTGACAGATCACGTGGGATGTCAGACATGGTGTCAAAGAGAAAGATGCTCAGTATGCTTTGACATTTCATCATGAATAGACTTACTAACGAGCAACGCTTGCAAATCATTGAATTTTATTACCAAAATCAGTGTTCGGTTCGAAATGTGTTTCGCGTCCGTGTCCGATGAGCGATGAGGCTCATTTCTGGTTGAATGGCTACGTAAATAAGCAAAATTGCCGCATTTGGGGTGAAGAGCAACCAGAAGCCGTTCAAGAACTGCCCATGCATCCCGAAAAATGCACTGTTTGGTGTGGTTTGTACGCTGGTGGAATCATTGGACCGTATTTTTTCAAAGATGCTGTTGGACGCAACGTTACGGTGAATGGCGATCGCTATCGTTCGATGCTAACAAACTTTTTGTTGCCAAAAATGGAAGAACTGAACTTGGTTGACATGTGGTTTCAACAAGATGGCGCTACATGCCACACAGCTCGCGATTCTATGGCCATTTTGAGGGAAAACTTCGGACAACAATTCATCTCAAGAAATGGACCCGTAAGTTGGCCACCAAGATCATGCGATTTAACGCCTTTAGACTATTTTTTGTGGGGCTACGTCAAGTCTAAAGTCTACAGAAATAAGCCAGCAACTATTCCAGCTTTGGAAGACAACATTTCCGAAGAAATTCGGGCTATTCCGGCCGAAATGCTCGAAAAAGTTGCCCAAAATTGGACTTTCCGAATGGACCACCTAAGACGCAGCCGCGGTCAACATTTAAATGAAATTATCTTCAAAAAGTAAATGTCATGAACCAATCTAACGTTTCAAATAAAGAACCGATGAGATTTTGCAAATTTTATGTGTTTTTTTTTTTAAAAAAGTTATCAAGCTCTTAAAAAATCACCCTATACATGACAACGAGCAGATGCCGAACACAGAAAAAATGCTGCGTCTTGGTCAATGCTTAAAAGGCGAAGCTGCACGAGTAATACAGCATTTTCAAATTTCGTCGAAAATTTATGAAGCTGCATGGAGTCTACTTAAGAAAAAGTACGTCAATCATCGAATTCTGTTCATCATACCCAAATTATCTGCAACTGCGACGAAACTAATTAATGCAATGCAAAAGATTGAAGACGAAAAACTTATAAAAGTTCGATTACTCCCTCTATCTTCTGTTGAGGAAAAAACAGCAGAAGTAATAAGGGGAAAATAGAAAGGAAAATGAAGTTGAAGAAGAATCACTTGAAGAACTTCGTAAGCTTTCAAACACTGAAGAAAAACTAACAACAGTTCGATTACTCCCTCTATCTTCTGTTGAGGAAAAAACAACAGAAATAATAGAAGAAGATAAGAAGGAAAAAGAAATTGAAGAACAATTCTTTGAAGAATTACATGAACCTTCAATAACTGAGGAAAAACCAACTGAATTGGTACCTTGGCAATTATCTCTTCCGGCAAGCTCACATTTTGAAGAAATGTGGGAAAGTGTAGTCCAGGATAAATCGATTGAAGATGAGGACGAAGCTGAAGAAATCGACCACATTTTGGAAGATGGTGCTGAAGAGTATGAGAAGGAAGAGCAAATTCAAGTTTTGCACAAGCCAACACAATTGCCGAAAAAGAGCAAGCGTAATCTTACCGAAATGGAAAATGTAATCAGCTCTTCTAAAGGCATCAATACACAAATTGCCAGAATATATTCGACCGTGTCCATTGCATTGAAGTTAAAAACACATGATGAAAATAATGATAATTCAAATCTGGACTCTGATCTAATACTTGACGAAGAGCTAAATAAAGACGTAAAAATTAAAGTCGTTGACGATGGAGCCAAAGCCAATACGAAGAAAAGGATGGGATGTCCACCTACAAAACAAGTACAACAATCACCGAAGGACGTAATCAGTGCAGAAGAGTGTACAAAGATACACAAAAAAAAGCGTGAAATCAAAGGTATCGGACAGGAAAAACGGACAGAACTCGAATATCAACAAATAGTTACGAGCAAGATATCACTGATACAACATAGGAAGGCGCATAGTCATCGTGAAATTCACTTAGATTACGACCATGACAGGATCGCAAGCTGTTGTCACCTTTCTAGCAGTCACATTTGGCGTCCGGCAGAATGTTCAAAATTGAACATGTCATTATATTAAACAAAATAAGATAAGAAATATCATATACATACATATTCATATACAGTCCCCTAATTTTAAATAATCATTTCTTTCCCTCGGCAATATGTTCAAATATCATTGAACAATCATATATATATATAGATAAATCTATCATATCTATAAACAATTAAATTGATACACAAATACTTTAATATTAATTTTTTAAAGAGTTGCACGTTCATTTACTTCTATTTTAACTACCTTACAATGCTCTTTCTGTTCCTCTGTCACATTTGTTGTGAATTGAACGCAAAAAAAATTGGGTTAGTGGTCATGTTTTTGGTGTTATGCTCCCACTCGTTAACAGTTAAGTACATTTTGGAAGAATACTGAGAAATATTTATATACATATGTATATGAAGAATAACTACGAATATTTATACTACTTACGTCCTCGCTAACTGAATCGAAATGTCCAGCAGCAGCTCACCGACTGTAGCCAATTCTTCCGTTTTCCAATCACCTTTCGGCTGCGCCACATCTGAAATTCCAAAATATTTTAGAATGTACAGTTACGTTGACCTATGTATATTTGCATACTTTTAGTCTTGTCATAACATGCGTAGGTGTAAAAAAGTCATAAAGATTTAAAATATAGTAACAAGAATTGATTTTGTCATTAAAAAAGCACAAGTATTGAAATTAACGCCAACTAAAACTTTTTAGTACTTTTTAATACTACACAAAGTCTGTATTTGGAAACGAACAGATTGTTTACTACTATATCCTATTTTCTTTTTATTAAAACTATATTAAACTTTATTTGAATCAAGCCTTTTTTCCAGAATTTCTTATTCGCTTTTAATCTTGTTCCCTTTTTTACTAGAACTACTTTTCTTTAGTTTATTGTACTAAAGTTTGGTTTTGTGTTTATATTGTGTTTATATTGGATAACTCGCTTTATCAAATATATAGTACAACTCTAACAACAGCAAGTTGAATTGAATATAAAGAAATACAAGTATGTACCAGTTTACAAGACAACAAATATTTCACTTTTATCCATACGAGGGGAAATTATACGTGATGGGAAATTATTGCAATGATCTCGTATGGATGAAATGTCGTCAATTTGGCAAAACTGCACTACCTACAATTAAGGAAGGACGAAAACAATATAGACCGGTATAATCGGTATATAATTAGGCAACCAGAGTAACAAAAAACATTATATGTAATATTTCACCCATTTTCGTAACTTACAGCCAAGATAATACATTTAACTAATTTCGTATCAATTTTACAAAAATTTCAAAATTTATCATTTTCGGTGTATGGTGGCTAGGAGAAGTATTGAACCGATTTTATCCGTTTTCAACATCAGAACACATTTTTGATTGATGAATGTCGTTTTAACAAAACTATATAAACTAATAACCATACAAATTAAAATCGCTTATACAACCTTATAACGGTTACTTTTTACAATAATAAAAGTAGATATTTATGTAACTATCTGGACAAGTTAAAATACCTTGCTTCATATTTAATAACTCCGTATGAATGATTAATGCAAATTTAGCAATGAATTCAGTCTCAGGTACTTTTAATAATGAAGGAAATGGAATTCAAAAAGTGTGCAAATATTGTTTTTCTCATTTTGTACTCTTAAAATATATTCTACAAAGTTAAACTTGTTCTATTTTTGTAACATTACATTTGATAGTGAATGAATTAATCAAATTTAAATCATATTACAAAGACACCGTTCACTTTTAGATGACATTCCAATTTTGATGTGTAAATAATGGGATTACAGCTATACCCACTTATTATAAATATAACGTTATTTTAAGTTTCATTAGCTTATTTTGAATTGCAGTAGATAACAAATAATTAGATCTGTGTAATCTTCCTCTATATTGGTATTAGATACACATATATAATTTTATATATAAATGTATGGGAGCGTTAATGGTTACAATTGTTTAAGTACGATACATACGGATTCGCTTTCGAGCATCCAAATAGGCGGCGTTCACTGCATCATAGGTAATGCAGGTGCTATCTGCTGTGTAGGGATTTCTGCAAAAGAGATAAAATAAATAGTTAGAGCAGAATTAAAAGCATAGTCACAGATACATGTGTAAATATATCCATGCTTAGAAATATATACATTATATCAACGGTTTCCAAGTAAAATAAAATCTATCGAGGGTGTTAAAATGCCCACTTTATTTCATTCATCCACCAATATGTATAGCCGCGATTAAATCGACTAATAATTGCATTTCATCATATGCTTTAGTAACCCACTTCATCTATTTTTTATTATCCAATCAACTTGTTGCTTGCTTATCGTTTAAGGACACTCTCAGCGCCCACAGCACAAAACGGCGGGAAACACATCATAAAAACGAGTATATGTATATCATATGAGCGTAGGAGAGTTCAATGCCTGCGTCAGCATGTCTTGAACAACAACAGACTGACGAAAATATAAATTACGACAGGACATATACAATTGTGCATACCCATACGCCATGCCCTCCCATCGTGGAGCAAGCAAAGAGACGTACGTCAGAAGGACTGTAAGGAAGCTGATAATCACGTTATTGCCGTTTGAAGGCGTAAATGCCGACACGCGCATATGGAGCAAGTAGTAAGACAATCCATTGCACTATTGCGTAAAAATGCCGTAATCCTGGTCACAGTAGTCATTTGGTATTGTAGCGTTTCGGTTGTATCGCTATCTAGTGTTTATGTGCGAAATGTTTTGCGGTAAAGTCGACGCGAAGTTGAAGTTTCAACAGTTGGCAGTAAAGTGCAAGGAAAGGTGTCTGGACCCAAAAGCATTCAGTTGTGTACAGAAAGTTTTGTGTGAAAATGAAAGTGAAAATGCGAGTAAACGATGGAAATTCTTAAATTTTTGCTTGATTTTTATTCTTTCGGCTTATGGATACAATTATTTCTGCAAGGAAATGTCTTCAAAGGTATGCCGAAGTATTGGGTAGGCAATGAAATGTTCAAACCAAAGAACACAAATTTGTATACTTATGGTACAATGCAGAGATATAAAAGTCTGCATAATTGTGAATTATCCAAAAATCTTAAATTCCGCACAATTGAAATTTATCCAATAACCTGGTATACAGTCAACCAATGATTTTTTAAAATACCAATCAAAGAGATTAACCGAAGTAACTCCGGGATATCTGGGTACTCGTCCATGCATATGCCATTGCAAACATTCACCTGAGTAAATATTGAGACATTTTGATATAAATTGGAACACGCATTTCTTGCAAAATATCGTAAATAGAATTACTATTGCTTAAACTAAGTCACAAATAATGTCAGAAAGAGAGTTTGGCACTGAAGATCACGGATGCGTTAGCATCTGTAGTTTAAAATATTTTTGTACATTGAATCAGTCCATAACCATGTCCTGGTTTGTCGTGCCACGTCAATACAGATCTCCCAAACCACTTTTGCTAAAGCAATCAAAATTGCTCAACACCTCCTCCTCCAGCAGTGTTGAAATGGGTGAAATCGAAACTCACCCTATAACAGTTATGGAAAAATGTTTCATAGACATTAAGTTTTGTAGCCGAGATGATAAACAAGATTTTAAAGAAGCGGGTATCAAAATTGGACATAGGCTCATCTTTAAATGAAAGCCAATATCTTAGGACCTACTCAACCAATTTTAAGTAAATTCCGTAAATAATAAGGTTATACTGGCATTACTATGTTACAATCGATCTAAAACCGCGTCAGATACCGAAAATATGGACCCTAGTGCCTATAGCTAAATTTTTACCAAAAATGTCGCTCAGTATGTGAGATATATTAGAGCGCAACTAAGCTCCCGTTGTTTGCCAATAGATGGCTCCAGCCGTTAGTGGTGATCGTTTTCGATATATCCAAAAATTCAAAACGTGATAAACTTAACCTAAACATTTGAAAAAACTGTGCTCCCACAGTGACTTTGTTTAAGTGTCATATACTTTTGGTTGTACAAATATATACAATTTTCTGCCAAATAATCGTCATTTGCGGGAAGTGTTGATTCTTATCTTTCAGTCACCGAAATAGGCGGCTAAAGCATAGCGGGGAATCCAAAAACGTTACGGAGGTGCCGTCCCAAGTGAAATAATGTGGCGTGAGTAGTGCTGTAGTCGCCTCAAAGATGGCGAATTCGATATTAAGAACCGTACACGTAAAGAAATCACAAACAATTTCGAAGAAGGAGAATTGAAGATATTTCTAGATGAGGATCGGAGCTATTTCAACGCGACTTGATGCACGGGGAATGATTCAGAAACAATAAACTTGAGATCCTTATGAACTCAATACCGGGTGAGGCACGAAAAAGTGATTCTGCTGCATTACAACGCTCAGCCTCACGTTGTCAAACCTGTTAAAATCTAACTTAAAAAGCTTAAATGGGAAGTCCTACTATGTTGCACGATCCAAATATTATTTGTTCCGTTCAATGACACATGGTCTGGCTCAAAAGCAGTTCCACTCACAAAACGACATCGAAAAAGTTATGATTGGCGATGAGCAATACTTCGAACAATTCATTTGTAACATTCCTGTCCACGAATCGAACATGATTGGAATCAATATAACCCTATTCGAATAAATGATCAGTTCAATTGAAGAAACCGTCGCAACTCACTAAGCTGATATGATTTGAGTTGAATCGAAGTCGGCCATACCGTTTACTCGATCGTGATTGCCGAAGAATAGATTGTTCGTGTTGCATCAAATCAGTTGACGCTGTTCGGTAATTGTCGCGATCAACAATGTTGTGTATAATGCGTGGACGAACGGCCATCAACATCAACTGATGATCAACACGTCAATAAAATAAAGGAATTGGTGCTTAAGGATCGACAATATACAGTCAGCGATTTTACTGACATCGTTGGAGTAACGGAAGGATCAGTGAAAGCTATATGGCACTTAGGAAAGAGAAAGCACGATTGTGTCCAAAACACTCAATTTTTTTCGAAAAACAGCGTCGCGTATGTGAAACAATGCTTTCTGACTACTGGGATGTCGTTAAACATATTATTACCGACGATGGGTATTAGATCTATGCTTACGACTCGAAAACGGTCGATCAATTGTCACCGACTCTGAAAACAAGGTTTTGAGATAAACGCGTTTAAAGTTTCGGGAACGATTTACACTAAATTAGCCATCCTCCCCTCGCGCGTCGACTCTTGCGCTCTTGCGTCCGAAATTGAGATGCGCTCTGCGCCCTCTTTACTCACGTAGAAATGAGCATTGGGTCCAAGTGATAATCCCATAGCACTCATATAATAAAGAAGAGATGTTTTACCTTCATTAAAGAACCCGGCTGCAATGTTTGTAGCTATTCCCACAATTTCTGAGCCAGCTGGAATAATTTTTGGAGTTATTTTCCATATCAGCTGATTATAACTTTCATTATTGTTCTTGGTAAAATCACCAACGCATCGTTCCAATAATTTTTTTGTTACTCAGATCTTCGTAAATTGGAAAAATAGCTGTTGCAACATCAGGTGGTAAGGCCTCATAATCATGTTTATAGCTGGGCAAAGTTATCAAGGCTCGCGCTTTTTGCCTCAACCACCACGAGTTTTCTCCTATAGGACAATTATCATGCTGAGGGTTTTTATGTGTAGAGCAGTGATGGAAATAAGATGCCCAAATGGCTTTATACATACTTTCAACAGAATCACAGTGTCTCCTAATCGCTAAACCATAGTAAACAGTTAAATTATCAATAAGTTTCCCAGTCAATTTATCTTTGCCACCAAGTAACTTTTTTTTTTTCATTGTTTTCTTCTATTTGTTCTACAGTATTATTTACTATGTCTCTTAGCCGTTTGCCTATTCTTTTTTAAACATGCCCAATACATTCTTTCTTCGTTACTTCTGTCTCACCATAAGGAGCAGCCTTCAAAATCCCCGAATAAAGTTTAGAGTCACCATCACCGACGTAGTTTCTAAAACGAACTTGATATTTTTCCAATGAACTTTTGAACATGGTAATAACAGCATCAACTTCCATTTTTCCTGATGACCCATCGTGGTTAGCTGAGCATACGTCTTTGTGCTGTTTCCACCATTCCTGATATTCAGCAGTATCCTTGTGAGATTTCCAAGGCTCGCATTGCTTACAGTAAGAGCTTTTAACTACAAGATCAATTATTTTTCCACTGTAGTATCCAATTAGAGATGTAACTCCAAATAGAGAAGTAAATCCCCTTTTTTTTCCAAGTTCTATCTCCCGAGACTGTTAAATCACTCTTATGTTCATCACCCTGCTGTTCAGACGTGGCATTCATTTCCTGAACACAAGCTATTTGTTTTAAGTTTATCTGTGACTACTGACACACATTCGTGGATGTTTTTAACGATGGAGCCAAAAAGCTGGTATGTCCGTTAGCCGACAAAATTGAGTAGCACCTTTCAAACCTAACCCAAGGGTTCTCATCACAAATATACTCATACTACTGTGTCCAAAAAATAAGGTGACATTTGAATTTAAACTGAGGATTTGGAGAATTATTATTTTTAGGTTGGTAGTACTGTCAGTCACATTTATGTCAAATTTCATGTCAAAATATTCATTAGTGTTTGAGACACGTGTCGTTTTGTGAGCTGCTAAAAGTGAGTAAATTTTGTTTACGGAATCAATTTTCTGCTGCGGATACGTCGACGATGGTGCAGAAATGCAGAAAGCCTTTGGTGATGAGGCTATGTCTAAAAAAAATTTTTACAAGTGGTATAGTGAGTTCCAAGCCGGCCGTGAACGTGTCGAAAACGAAGAGCGTCCAGGGCGATCATCAACCTCAACCGACGAAGCTCACGTTCAACAAATCAAAGATTTGGTGTTGAAAAACCATTGATTAACAATTAGAGACCTTGCTGATGAAGTTGGCATATCGAAAGGCTCAGCCAATACCATTTTTAAGGATGTTTTGGGCCTCAAGCGCGTCAAATCTCGACTGGTACCGAAAGCATTGAATTTTTTGGAAAAAAGGCGTCGCGTTGAAGTGTGTGAAACGATGCTTTCAGACTACCAGAATGTCATCAAATGCATTATAACTGGCGATGAGACTTGGACCCCGAAACAACCGATCAGTCGAGCGAATATCGTGCCAAAAAGGAGCCAAGACCAAAAAAATCGCGCCAAAGTCGCTCAAAAGTCAAGGTCATGTTGACTGTTTTCTGTTGTGCATTATGAATTCCTTCCAACCGGTCAAACAGTCAACAAGGAATATTATTTGAACGTTATGTGTCGTTTGCGTAACGCTATCCGCCTAAAAAGGCCGGAATTGTGGAAAGACAATTCTTGGTTTTTACACCACGATAATACACCATCCCTAACTGCCCTCGTAATTCGTGACCATTTCGCCAAAAACACAACCCATATCGTTCCGCAACCACCGTATTCACCTGATCTGGCGCCGTGCGACTTCTGGCTGTTCACCAAGCTCAAAAGACCGCTCCGGGGACACCGTTTTTATACGATAGAGGAGATTCAAGCCGCAGCGAAGACGGAACTGAAGGCCATCCCGGAAAGTGACTACAACCAGTATTTCGAAGATTGGAAAATCCGTTGGCTTAAGTGCATTGCATCAGGGGGGATTACTTTCTTCTTCTTCTTTACTGGCGTAGACACCGCTTATGCGATTATAGCCGAGTCAACAACAGCGCGCCAGTCGTTTCTTCTCTTCGCTACGTGGCGCCAATTGGATATTCCAAGCGAAGCCAGGTCCCTCTCCACTAGGTCCTTCCAACGGAGTGGAGGTCTTCCTCTTCCTCTGCTTCCCGCGGCGGGTACTGCGTCGAATACTTTCAGAGCTGGAGCGTTTTCATCCATCCGGACAACATGACCTAGCCAGCGTAGCCGCTGTCTTTTAATTCGCTGAACTATGTCAATGTCGTCGTATATCTCGTACAGCTCATCGTTCCATCGAATGCGATATTCGCCGTGGCCAACGCGCAAAGGACCATAAATCTTTCGCAGAACTTTTCTCTCGAAAACTCGCAACGTCGACTCATCGGTTGTTGTCATCGTCCAAGCCTCTGCACCATATAGCAGGACGGGTATAATGAGCGACTTATAGAGTTTGGTTTTTGTTCGTCGAGAGAGGACTTTACTTTTCAATTGCCTACTCAGTCCGAAGTAGCACCTGTTGGCAAGAGTAATCCTGCGTTGGATTTCCAGGCTGACATTGTTGGTGGTGTTAATGCTGGTTCCTAGATAGACGAAATTATCTACAACTTCAAAGTTATGACTGTCAACAGTGACGTGAGTGCCAAGTCGCGAGTGCGACGACTGTTTGTTTGATGACAGGAGATATTTCGTCTTGCCCTCGTTCACTGCCAGACCCATTTCTTTTGCTTCCTTGTTCAGTCTGGAGAAAGCAGAACTAACGGCGCGGGTGTTGAGGCCGATGATATCAATATCATCGGCATACGTCAGCAGCTGTACACTCTTGTAAAAGATTGTACCTGCTCTATTAAGTTCTGCAGCTCGAATAATTTTCTCCAGCAGCAGATTGAAAAAGTCACACGATAGGGAGTCGCCTTGTCTGAAACCTCGTTTGGTATCGAACGGCTCGGAGAGGTCCTTCCCGATCCTGACGGAGCTTTGAGTGTTGCTCAGCGTCAGTTTACACAGCCGTATTAGTTTTGCGGGGATACCAAATTCAGACATCGCGGCATAAAGGCAGCTCCTTTTCGTGCTGTCGAAAGCAGCTTTGAAATCGACGAATAGGTGGTGAGTGTCGATTCTCCTTTCACGAGTCTTTTCCAAGATTTGGCGCATGGTGAATATCTGGTCGGTTGTTGATTTACCAGGTCTGAAGCCACACTGATAAGGTCCAATCAGTTTGTTGACGGTGGGCTTTAATCTTTCACACAATACGCTCGACAGAACCTTATATGCGATGTTGAGGAGGCTAATCCCACGGTAGTTGGCGCAGATTGTGGGGTCTCCTTTTTTGTGGATTGGGCATAGCACACTTAAATTCCAATCGTTGGGCATACTTTCGTCCGACCATATTTTACAAAGAAGCTGATGCATGCACCTTATCAGCTCTTCGCCGCCGTGTTTGAATAGCTCGGCCGGCAATCCGTCGGCCCCTGCCGCTTTGTTGTTTTTCAGACGGGCAATTGCTATTCGAACTTCGTCATGGTCGGGCAATGGAACATCTGCTCCATCGTCATCGATTGGGGTATCGGGTTCGTTTTCTCCTGGTGTTGTGTGTTCACTGCCATTCAGCAGGCTGGAGAAGTGTTCCCTCCATAATTTAAGTATGCTCTGGGCATCGGTGGCTAGATCACCTTGGGGGGTTCTACAAGAGTATGCTCCGGTCTTGAAACCTTCTGTAAGCCGCCGCATCTTTTCGTAGAATTTTCGAGCATTACCCCTGTCGGCCAGCTTATCAAGCTGTTCGTACTCACGCATTTCGGCCTCTTTCTTTTTCTGTCTACAAATGCGTCTCGCTTCCCTCTTCAACTCTCGGTATCTATCCCATCCCGCACGTGTTGTGGTCGATCGTAACGTTGCGAGGTAGGCAGCCTGTTTTCTCTCCGCTGCGACACGGCACTCCTCGTCGTACCAGCTGTTCCTTTGCACTTTCCGAAAACCAATGGTTTCGGTTGCAGCTGTACGTAAGGAGTTTGAAATGCCGTCCCACAGTTCCCTTATACCGAGTTGTTGACGAGTGCTCTCAGAGAGCAGGAGTGCAAGCCGAGTAGAAAATCGTTCGGCTGTCTGTTGTGATTGCAGCTTCTCGACGTCGAACCTTCCTTGTGTTTGTTGGCGTGCGTTTTTTGCTGCACAGAGGCGGGTGCGAATTTTGGCTGCAACAATATAATGGTCCGAGTCGATGTTAGGACCTCGGAGCGCACGCACATCTAAAACACTGGAGACGTGTCTTCCGTCTATCACAACATGATCGATCTGGTTGGTGGTTTTTCGATCCGGAGACAGCCAGGTAGCTTGATGTATCTTCTTATGCTGGAATCTAGCACCACAGATAACCATATTTCGGGCCCCGGCGAAGTCGATCAGCCTCAACCCATTTGGGGATGTTTCCTCGTGGAGGCTGAATTTACCGACCGTAGTGCCAAAGATACCTTCTTTGCCCACCCTGGCGTTGAAGTCGCCAAGCACGATTTTGACGTCGTGGCGGGGGCATCTCTCATAAGTGCGCTCCAAGCACTCATAAAAGGCATCTTTGGTCACATCGTCCTTCTCTTCCGTCGGGGCGTGGGCGCAAATCAGCGATATGTTGAAGAACCTCGCTTTGATGCGGATTGTGGCTAGACGTTCATTCTCCGGAGTGAATGATAGTACTCGGCGACGGAGTCTCTCTCCCACCACGAATCCAACACCAAACTTGCGCTCCTTTATATGGCCACTGTAGTAAATGTCACAAGGACCTACTCGTCTCTGTCCTTGTCCCGTCCATCGCATTTCTTGGACGGCGGTGATGTCAGCCTTTATCTTTACGAGGACATCTACCAGCTGGGCAGCGGCACCTTCCCAATTAAGGGACCAGACATTCCAGGTGCATGCCCTCAAATCATAGTCCTTATTTCGTTTGCCGTGGTCGTCATCAAAAGGGGGGTCTCTCATCCGAGGCTGTTTGCGATTTTTCATTGGGGATGGTTTTTTACGTGGCGGGTCCCAAACCCAGCGCACAACCCTAAGTAGGGGAATATTTCGCCTTCTCACTTTAGCTCGCCTTCAAACGGATGTTCTTAGGCTACCCAGAGGATACTTGGTCAAAGACCGGAAGTCGTGAGCTGCTTGAGTCATATGTAAAAGAATCGTTTCTGGCCACTCCCAAGTGAATGGCGATCAGAGAACTTTCCTCACTTGCGTGAACTTCTACACATGACTCCATCCTCCACACATGACTCCATCCTCCAACTTTGAGGGGATGAAATTGATTTGGAAAAATAAATAAAGAATTTTCAAAATAAATACAATGTCACCTTATTTTTTGGGCACAGTACTAAAACGCCGATTTATTTCATACGAGTCTTTGACAAAGTTACAAGAGTTTACACTACGAGGACTACATTTATCACATAAGATAACAATTTTAAAACCAAGTCCACGTTCTGATGCTGTTTCAAATTTTAGTGGCTCACGGCAAGTTTTACACAATACATACTCACTAATAGCCGTAAACACAGTTATAAAACTTAAAATTCTATATTCAACTGACGTATCGCGAGTTACAAATATTTCCCTTGCGCTCTAAACTTTTTTGCTGAGGCACTGAAACTGCTCCCATCATATTCCACGGTTTTCGGATTAAAACCGTTCTTCCGTTTATTTCTTCGAGACAACTGTTTATTGGAAGTTATCTGTTAATTTTACAAGGCATTTTTTACTTTAATTATATACATATGTACATACATATCTTATACATATCTATATATGTAAATAAAAATGAATCACAAAAATGTACGTACGCTCATAACTTTCATACGACTGAACCAGATTTGATAATTGTTTTTTTAATGTGTTCGTTGTGGATCGGGGAAGGTTTAGAAATAAAAATACCTTATACATACTTCTAATTAGGAAAAGTCGGAAAATTGGACAATTCCAAAAAATAACTTCTTTTCATATAATTTTTTTCAATTTTTGTTTGTTTTGTTTTTCAATATTTTGATTTGTAAATTATTTGAATCGTTCAATTTCGGTCGCTTGCTTTTTTAATCCAGCTATTTAAAAGAAAAATTTTTGAAAATTATTCAGTGAAAACTTTATGCGTTATTCACATAAAAAGATCAATTACAGATTAAAATTTGTTACGAAGCCACAAAGAGGTCGCGCTAATATCGGTCGGCGTTCTGTTTGGCATCAATTTATGGCAGCCTAAGGCAAGGCAATGCAGGAAGTACTCCCAGGATACGATGACATATAGTACGTGCCGAATTATGGACCGCGATAGCTACTCAACGATCGTCACAATGTCACAACACGACATTTCAATCAACAATTACGATGTTTGATGGACTTAATCTTGAATCAACGTGCTGTTAGATGCTGGATGTACTCTGTTGAGGGGCAAAAAAGAGGCTTGCCGCTTCTTCTTTTTTGAATGGTGGATGGTTCAGACATTAGATTAAATTGATGCAATCATTTTTGCGGAAATTCTTGATCCAGAGATAGATCCAGAATTATACGAAGTGGTAAAAACCAATATGGTTCATGAACATTGCGAACACCACAATCCTTCTTCGGTTTGTATATCTGACAATAAATGCACAAAACACTATCCACGTGCATTTCTTTAGGAAACGCAAACTGGAAATGATGGATATCCACTGTATCGGCGTCGCTCACCAGACGACAATGGCAGAACATTTAGCATTCAATTTAGAGGAGTGTGAATATCAAAGTTGACAACACATGGATAGTACTATATTCGCCACTGTTATCTAATTCACATTCAAAACTTGAGTATTACAGTTTGGTGAAATCAATCAAATACATTTGCAAATACATCACCAAAGAAAGCAACATTGCGATTATTGGCCTTGAATAAGATGAGATCTGTAAGTATCAAATGGGTCGATGCGTGAACTGCAATAAAGCGCTTTGTAGGATATTCACTTTTGCATTTCATGAAAGTTTTCCGACTATGGTGCGCCTCGCGGTTCAACTTCATTTAAGTCATTGCGTACTGTGAATGGTAGAGTGTTTGCAAGCCAGCAAGTTCAATTACTGGAACATGATAATAACTGGAATCAAATGATTGACGATGCCATAGCTACTCCGCATGCTACTGAAGTTCGCTTACTTTTCGCGCAGATCATTTCGACATATCATCCTTCAAAATCGCGTCAATTAAGGGATACGAAAAGAAATGATTTTATCGATGACATTTTATATTGTATTCGCTAATGATTGGAAATGGGCAAATTTCGATTGATACTTCCATTGGTTTGATATAAATTTTTCCTGCCTATTGTCAATTCACTTCAACGAAACAAGAACTCATCACGTTTATCCCAACAATGGCAAATTGTCATAACTGCGATTGCTTGAGAGCCCGCGCAATTTTAGTTGCCAAAAATACCGATGTTAATGACTTAAACTGGAAGATTGAAAGTCAAATTCAGAAGGGTTTGCGCTCATACAAATCGATCGATTGTCTTGACAATGAAGACAAAGCCGTGAATTATCCAGTGGAATTTCTAAATTCTTTGGATAAGTTTGGTATGCCGCAGCGTAATTTGCATCTCAAAGTTAGATCTGTCATTAGTATGTTTCACAATCTTCATTTATTCACCGAAACTGTGTAAAGAACCCCAATAATTGTGACGCAGTTACCGAATATAAGGGGACAGTAATTTCATTTCAAACATATTCCGTTTCCAGAGAAAATTGCATTTGTAATGGCAATCAACAGGACAAAAGGATAGATAGATAGAAGTGTGGCATAAATCTAGAAAAGCCATGTTTTTCACACGACCAGATATATGTGGCGTGTTCACGAGTTGGAAACCCATCTTCTCTGTATATTTACGCACCAGAACAGAAAACAAAAAAATTCGTTTATCAAGCTGCGCTACATTAAAAAAAATAAATGATTTTCAGCATAATATAAATTCAACTTTCTTTTCATTTCAAAACACATAAATTCACGCAGGGCAACGACTGCGGGGTCAGCTAATGTATATATAAAAATGAATCGCAAAATGTGTTTGTAAGCGCATAACTCAAAAACTCCTGGACCAATTTTGCTAATACTTTTCTTTAAATGTTCGTTGAGGCTCAAGGATGGTTTTTACGGCCAGAAAAATTCGAATAATTGCCGGGAAACCCCTTAAAAAAAGCCCTTTTCTTTTTCCCATACAAACGAATTAATGTTTGTTTATTAGTAACGCTAAGGGAACGACTGATCCAATATTGATGAAATTTTCAGAAAATGTTTCGTGTGGATCGGGGAAGGTTTAGAAATAAAAACCCTTTTACTTCTCATGAGGAAAAGTAAGAAAATTGGAAAATTCCAAAAAGTTATTTTTTTCCATACAAAAATTCTTTTTCAATTTTTTTTGTTTAGTTTTTCAATTATTTGAATCGTTCAAATTTGTCGTTTGCTTCAAAAATTTTTTAAAATTATTCAGTGAAAATATTATGTGTGTTGCACACAAAGTGATCTGTAATGGACAGATTGAAATTTGTTACGATGCCACGAAGAGGTCGCGCTAATATCGGTCGGCGTTCTTTTTGACATCAACATACATTAGCAGCTCAAGGCATATGACCGAGTACTCCCAGGATGCGATGACATACGTGCGGTATTATGGATCGCGGTCAATCAGAAAGCGATCGTCACGATGTCACAGCAAGACTTTTCAAGTAACAGCTTCGATGGACTTTATTGTGAAGCAACTTATGCATATATGGTGCTGTTAGATACTAGATGTACTCTGTTGAGTGGCAAAATAGAGGTTTGCCGCACGCACACATTCTTTGGATGGTGGTTAAACCAGATCAAATTGTTGAAATCATTCAATCATGCGGAAATTCTTGATGCAAAGAAAGATCCAGTATCATACGAAGTGATGAAAACCCATAAGGTTCATGGACCTTGCGGACACCACAAATCCACTTCGGTTTGTACGTCTGACAATAAATGCACGAAACAGTGCTTTTCTTTCGGAAACACAAACTAGAAATGATGAATATCCACTCTATCGGCGTCCCTCATCAGACGACAATGGCAGAACATTTAGCATTCAATTTAGAGGCGTGAATATCGAACAACACATCGAAGTTGACAACACATGGATCGTACCATATTCACCACTGTTGTCTAATTCACTTTCAAAAGTCATGTCAATGTTGCGTATTGTAATTTGTTGAAATCGATAAAATACGTTTGTAAGTACGTCACCAAAAGAAGTAATATGGCAATTATTGGTCTGGAACGATTCGGTCGATACATAAACTGCAATAAAGCGCTTTGTAGGACATTTACTTCTGCAATTCATGAACGTTTTTCGACTGTTGTGCATCTCGCAGTTAATTTGTAGAATTACCAAAGAGTCCATTTCTACCCAGAGAATACAGTATATCCAGTGGAAATACCTCCACCAACAAAATTAATGTTTACGAGTTTTTTCTCAATGTTCGGCAGTGAACCGTTTGCGAGAACTTGCTCTATTTGGAAATGCCTTGATATTATACATAGAATGCATCGTCGAAGGAATAGTTACGCAGAAAGCAAGGCCAACCAGTAGATGGGCATCCGGTTGTGTTCTCAACCAATGCATTAGAACGAATTTACGCAGTCCCTCCGAAAAACGACGATTGCTTTTATCTTTGGTTGCAAATAGCAATGACATGGAACATGATAATCACGTCAATCGAACGATGTACGATGCGATAGCTACTTCGAATTCCACTGAAGTTCGCACACTTTTCGAGATGATCAGCCTTCAAATCCGCGTCAATTAAGGGATACGACCAAAAATTACATTGTCGAAAACATTTTCATCGTATACGCTAAGAATGGGTCAATACCGGTTGATACTTCCGGTGGTTTGATATCAATTCCACATGCCGTTTATCAGTTCACGAAAGATGGACTCATCACGAATGTTTATACGAACGTTGGCCAAACTATCGTAAGTACGATTCCTTGAGTGCCACCAATACCTGTATTGCTGACTTAAACTGGAAGATTCAAAGTCAAATTCCGGGAGACTTGCGGTATAACAAATCGATCGATCGATCGTCATGAAGACGACACCGTTAATTATCCAGTGAAATTTCTAAATTCTTTGGAGAGGCTTGGTATGCCACCGCATCATTTGCGTCTCAAAGTTGGATCTGTCGTTATGATGTTTCGCAATCTGATTGTGACGCATCTATCAAATATATGGGGCAGAATGTTTGATCCTACGGATTACTTTTGAGTTCTAACGATTTGCCATTTCAGTTCAAACGTATTCCGTTTCCAGTGAAAATGGGATTTGAGATGACGATCAATAGGAGAGTCGTATAGTGGGTGGCATAAATTTGGAAATGCTATGTTTTTCACACAGCCAGATATATGTGGCGTGCTTGCGAGTTGGAAAACCATCTTCTCTGTACATTTACGCACCGGAACAGAAACCAAAAAATGTTTATCAAGCTGCGTTACATTGAAAAAAAAAATGTAGAAAAATCACAAATAAATGATTATCAACACAATGTGAATTTTTATCTTTTTATTTCAAAACACATAATTTCACGCAGGACAACGGCTGCGGGGTCAGCTAGTAATTATATATATACATATATATATACACACTGAGAAATACACAAACTGAAAACAAACACGACTTGTCCACGTGGAAGATCACTTCTAACTGATGAGTTCACATATTTTTAACTTAAAATTCCTCAACATGGGTTTCAGGTGTAAACTAGACCAGCTGCTACTCCGGCTCGTGCTCCGCCTACTTTCGAACGCTCATATCTCCGAAACTAATTGTCGGATCGATTTGAAATTTTCAGCGAATATTCTTGAATATACATATGTACAACCAAAAAATGAAAAAAAGATCGATTTTTTGAAAATCGCAAGTGTATATAACCCTTAAAAAATTTTAAAAATATAAACAACGTCTTACTATTTTTGCTCATAGTAGTATATTATAGTTCAATACCGAAAATATGCAAAATTATATTATAATACATATATTTATAATCTCTATTCTAACATCCTTTAAGGGACACCTAGGCAGCCTATTTAAGATTGCTAAAAATATGGATTGCTAGCAATATTGCCAATGGAGACTGCTTATTTTTAATGTTTAACAATCGATTTTTAAATATATTTCATGCCATTGATTGCTAGCAAAGTACTGTCATTTTGGGGGTTTGACAGAGCGGTTTCCATTTCCATAAAAATTTTGAAGAGGCAACATGTACATGCTTAGCATCGATCACATGATGGCAGCAAAGATGAAATGCCAGTCCCCATGTCTTTTATTATATTGCGTAAACCGCAATTTGAAGAAAAAAATAGATTTATATTTTTTTATTTTCCACATACATTTTACCATCCTCATAAAAATTTTAACGGTTGAAAGCATGCGCTATATCAGCTCGAGCCTACCTACCCGACGCCATTTCAATAATGATAAATCAATGACAATGCATTCAACAGATTGCTAGGAATGTACATATCCTGTCGAGATACCCGTTATGCCGAATATGTCAGTGTGTGAGTTATACATATATACAATTGCTTGAATATATCTTTTCGAGTGCAATATCAAAAGGTACTGCAACAAGCCCAGACATTTCTATACCCCACTATACCCTACATAGTCATTTCCGACTTTACTCATGACTTTTAACCGTTTGGGTTGATATTTAAACCAATTAAGTGGATAATTTTTTATTATTTCAAACATACATTAATGGTCCGCCCCTTATAAAAAGTACAAAACGGGAATTTTCTTGGTCTTGTTAAAACCTTTGCATGGTGCACGGACTGCAAAGTTTTCCAATCCGTGCAACGGCACATCAACATACTATACACTTTCACAACATATTATGCAATGGCTGCATAATATGACAATTCAGAAGCCACTTTCATGCTACGAGGCGTTGCAAAATAATTGCAACCCCGTGTTAGCTATCACATGCCCACATACATCTCGCTGATATTACCGTTTCTACAATTAGGAGTATTCGTGCTCTTGCAAATTTTTGTTAGGATTTTTGCATTTCATGCAATCTTGCAATAGCCAAAGAATCCCCATACTTATTGCGGAACTGTCAACGCAGCGTATACCATAAGTACGCAAAATTGCAAGCTTGACATTGGTTCTTTGAGGCACAAAATAACCGCAATTTCTCAACACATGCCGTACAACTATGAAGATGGTTCTTCAAATGTATGTATGTATTGCATTAATGAAAGAATGGGAATATCTTTTATACATTATAGTTATGTATCTTATTCATATAGTTACGTATGCTTTTCCAAAGTTTATGTCTTTAGTGTGTTCACTGGAACTTTTGGTTAATCAATCGACTCTGATTTCAATAAAGGTGGTCAAGAGAAAAAACTGTTGAAAACCCCAAAAATACCAAAGATATAATAAAGTAATTATTGCAGCGCTGTCTACTAGAGTTGCCAAGAGCACTTCGATATGCTTTTCGACCTTCTGAAGACTGCGGCTTTTGTGATAAAATAGAAAATGCGATACGTTTACGTGGCATAACAAGTGAGGAATTCGCATCGAAATATGCCTATGGAGGAGGGCCAGTCATAGTGGAGGATGCCACAAAAAATTGGACAGCACCAACTGTGAGTACTTTTTAAAGATTAGAGCAGACCTTTTCTCAGATATTTATACAAACGTACTATTTCAGATATGCTTTATTTATTTCAAATGACAAAGAGTATTTATTTATTTTTTTTTTTTGTAGAAATTCAATTACTGGTACTTCCGTGACATTTATTTCAATGCAAAACGCAAACAAAAAATTCTCGATTGCCAGTTTCTGCCCTATCAGACAGGCTTCAAGAATCTTTACAAAGCCTTGGATATGCCTAAAGAGCGCGTGGAGTTACAAACTGGCTATCAGCCATGGTATTTTGGCTGGAGTAATTGTAATCCCGAAACAGCTGAAGAATTTCGTAAGCATTATGGGCGTCCCTACTTTCTTCCACCCACATCCGAGAACAACGCGGTAGATTGGTTCTTCATCGGCACAGCTGGACTGGGTGCTCACATGCATGTAAGTATAAATGAAGCAAGCTCGTAAATAGTATTTAAATGTACATGCCACAGATCGACAATGTACGCCTACCATCGTGGCAAGCACAGCTATCGGGCAGTAAACGATGGCTACTCGCACCACCACCGGAATGCTACTTCAAATGTAAACGCTTCGACACAATCGTTCGAAAGGGGGACATAAGTAAGTTTTTTTCTGGGTAAAGGTATATTTTAAAAAATATTTGCTATCTTCTTAGTTGTTTTAGATACCAATAAGTGGTACCACCAGACGTTCGTGCAACCGGGGGAAATCAGTCTTACCATTGGAGCTGAGTATGACTAAGTAATGTCGAATGTTCCATGTAAACATTTTCGATAATCATGAGCTTGATTCTATATACAATTTTTTTGTAATATTATATTTAAGTTAGAGAAAAATAACTCAATATAAATTAGTGTACATTTTTCTTGAAAGCACTTACTACAGTAAAAGACTTTAGAAAGACGTACCATACACTGTAGAAAAGTCATATCAAGCTCTTATAAATAGTATCCGGTTTGAACTCGGCTACCAAATGTGAATAAATGAAAAGTAAAACATAATATCTCATATCCCTCAAAACATAGTCTAAGTTTATTTATCTAAAAACTAGGTAATTTCTTCAGGTACATGATTATCTGGGCTTGGGAGCGCAATCAACTTGCCATTTTACCCTTTTAATTTCTTGCAAACAAAATTTCAAAATATTTTTAAGTCGTGGAACTCATTCTGATTTCATTTATTTAAAATAAGTTATAGAGTACTTCTTGTAAAAGTTCATACAAAAACATGGGAACAGAAATACTTTTTATGCGCATTACAATATTAAATTGTTAATACCTCGGAGATCAAAGCTCTTATACATCATCTAACTATACTATAAGACTTGCATAAATTAAATACCTCTACAAAACTTAAGCAATATATTATTGATAATATTTGCATAAAAAACTATTTTAGTACGTGATAATTATATTAATTTTTTGCGGTATTCGATATTTATTTCACATTTGCAATTATGATTTACTCATTCGAACTAGTTTTAGCCTCGTCAATTACGGCATTTTTTCCAGGCGCGCATTGAACTTTATTAAGTGCAATTTTACATCAGTACGCAGACCCTAATTCAGTTGAAAATACTCGCTGGAGATTTCAACATAAATGGTGTCGGCTGGTTGAAGGTGACTTGAAATGCCGTTAAACAACTAGCCATTGATTTTGGATCAAGAGTACTTTTTTGTTTGCTAAGCGACATTTTTGCACTGCCACATGACCAGCCGACCCGCCAAGCCAGCTGGTGGCACTTTCAGGCCAATCTGGTGAGCTGAAAATTTTATATACGAGTACATGCACATATGTTCGTACTTGTATCTCATTGCAGATACGAAGAAAGCTATCTTGCTATAGCAACCAGACGAAAGAAAAGTAATATTACAACGATCGCTTTCGGTAATATCTAAGTTACACTTTTCATTGCGTAAGTACATCCTCGCTGCTCGGTCTAGGCCTTGTTGGTATAGACTGGTTATTTCCAAAGAGTCACGTGGCAACACTTCGCAAAGTTAGAGAAAATTTAAAACGGCCAAAGTCGGCAATAAAAATTTGCCAGTAACTTGTTGAATTAAATTTTAGCAAATGCCTCACGCGTTTTGTTGTCCCAGTCAACGGTGTAATTACTATAATGTGGTCCATAAGTGTGCGACGCGAAACCAAATTTGTAGTTGTGTGTTTACATGCATGTATATAAATATGTATGTTTTATAATATATTTCGTTACTGTTAGCATGTAATAGTAATTGGATAATGCGTTTACTTATGCAACACGCTATGATGAGACAATGATAAACATAGCGAACACCTCTGAGGTGTGTTCAAAAAGTATCGCGAATCGTAACTGACAGTTTTCTTCGATTGCAGGGGCGTGGTGCATTATGAGTTCTTGCCACAGGGAAGAACGGTCAATAAGGAATATTACCTGCAAGTTATGCGCAAGTTGCGCGAAGCAATCCGCAGGAAACGCCCGGATTTGTGGAAGAACAAAAATTGGCTTTTGCACCACGATAACGCCCCTGCTCACACGTCCATGAAAGGACGACGTTACGCTTCTCTTGACGAGATAAAGACGGCATCGAAAGAGGAGCTGAAGAAGTTAAAAAAAAAATGATTTTTTGAAGTGCTTCGAAGATTGGAAAAACCGTTGGCACAAGTGTATAATATCTCATGGGGATTACTTTGAAGGGGACAAAATAGATATTCATAAATAAATAAATAATTTTTGAAAAAACACAAAATTCGCGATACTTTTTGAACACACTTCTTATTATGTAGGCTTGTATAAAAGTAAACTTCATATTATTAGTAAATGTGAACGAAATATAATCGTTTGGATGTAAATCACTTTTTTCAACTTAAATTATAGCTTAGTCACAGCACTCGCCATTTTAAATCCAATTCAAGTTCAAACTCCATAATTCCATTTTGTACTAAAATCATTGCCAAAGCGACAATCGTAGATTTCAATTTGAGACAAAGTTTTCTGGTTTCTGGAGCAGCCAGAGACTGCACCCAAGCCCATTCACTTCACCCTCAAAACAACAACTTTAGAATATATATAATATGTTAAAGCTCTGACATCTGCGACATTGGATTAAATAAAGCGCTATAAATCACTCATTATTCCCGTCCCGTCCCGTCTGCTATATGCTGCAGAGACTTGGACGATGACAACAACCGATGAGTGGACGTTACGAGTTTTCGAGAGAAGAGTTCTGCGGAAGATTTATGGTCTTTTGCGCGTTGGCCACGGCGAATATCGCATTCGATGGAATGATGAGCTGTATGAGAAATAAGAACCACAACATTGTCATAATTCAGCGAATTAAACAACTCGGCTATAATTGCGTAACCGGTTTCTACGCCAATAAAAAATAAGAAGGACATTGGAAGTAGGCATTACTCATCTAACCAGCCTCCGTCAGATAAATAAAACGACCTGTAGGTTGCCGCATACATCATCGCTGTTGTGAATCATTTCAAATTGAAAAAGAAGGACATTTTGAAGGTCCAAATGTTACCTTGCACCATTGCGTATATAGCCGACAGTAAGAGCAAAGTGGAAATGAATTTCTGATCAATGGACTGGGAGGGTGGACCTACTAAACGCTGTGTATCGTTACGAGGCAATTCAGGCGAAGTGGCTGCTCTACAATGTGGCATACCGACTAGATTTAAATCGCAGCTTCATTTCATACATCTTTGACACAGTTTGTATTTCTTTGATCAACAGATAGCTTAGTTATACTCTTCCTATTAAAAATTTGTGTGTGTAATTGCTGAAAATATTAAATGCGGAGTGAATTTTACCGATTTGACTCTGTAGTCACGCACTCGCCTCGCACTTTCGTTTGCAGTCACTGAATTTCAAACTAGGAAAACTAGTCTTCCACCACATTTACTTGGAAAATTCATTTTTAGGCTTCCCTTTTGGCTCTATTCGCTTAGACAAAATGAGTGATATAAATAAAAATGCAATGAAACAAGTAAAAACAGCAAGTGCGTCATGTGACTTCGTGTCGGTTGGCAACAAGCCGCCAATGCAGCAAAACAGCGACTTGACCACGAGAAAAGACAAAAATATTAAAACTGAACCGAAGAGGTGAATACACTCTTATTTGTGCCTCTATTCGTTAGGGTTGCATAAAATGCGATAGGTATAGCAATATCTCGGAAAAAAGTTTTTTTAGAAAGTTTGCCAATCTTCTTAAAGGTTTGCTGATACATTAATCACATTGAAGATTTTTGTCAAATTTAGCATACTGTGCCATGCACAATGACATCATCTGATTAGTCCCCTTAGTGTTTTTTTAGCGGAAGATTTATGGCCCTTTTCGCATTGGGAACTTCAAGCATAGCAGTTGAAGGAACGATGAGTCGTACGGGTAAGAGACAGCGGCTGAGCTGGCTGCGTCACGTTGCCTGGATGGAAAAGAACACTCCAGCTTTGAAGGCTTTCGATTCAGTAGACGCCGGTGGAAGCAGAGAAAGAGGAAGGAGGTCTCCGTTGACAAGTTGATGTAGAAAAGGCCTGGCTCCACTGGCCTGGCGCGAGAAACAATAAGTGTGAGCGTTTACAATGAGTGTATAATTCCGCAAAAGTAAAAAAAATAATAATAATTGATTTCAACTATAGGTACATATGTATACCCACATTCACTTAATTATGTATGAACTCATTGCTACTCTATAGTATGTAGAAATGTAATGCTAATGTACCTGTGTGTATCCGAATCCTTTCAAATGTGCATGAACGCTCCAAGCAATGGTTACGTCGCTTCCGAAAAAGTGAAATGTCTAATGCAAAAATAGATCAAATCTATGATTTCAAAAAACAAAATCAAAAAATAGAAATTGGTGAAAGTGCAAATCACTAAACCACTTAGGGCACCAATTGAAACGAACTTGTTTTAAAATTTTGAAGTACAGTGGACACTATTATGCAATATCTTTATTTTGAATGTTTTCAAAAGCACCCACACACCTTTAAAGTTGAGCTACTCATTACAAAAATACAATCAAGACTTCTGTTTTAATAGAAAGTTCATTACTTGATACGCAGTGCGTAAGTAATTTGACTTTACAAAATGACGGCTTGAAAATCCGTAAAAGTAATAAAAATCCTTACAACTTTCATCGGATAAACAGTTGAGAAAGCACCGACTTCTGATCCGAAGACAAACAAATGTTAACTCTGTGCACCAAACTTTTTCTCACTCTAAATAATAATGGTCATAAAAGAATTGGTTAAAACGCAGACATTTTCGAAATAGTTCCACTGAACACACGCTCTCTAACTTAGCCGAGTAGTCATCTTTTGCACAATATACATTTATGCCACGACTATGTGGTTACCGAAAAGCCGTTAGAGCGAACTGCCAGCTGCAGCTATAATTTGGTCACATGATTCGCCGTTTCTTTGGTGTTTGGTTGGTGGGCGAATGCCACAGCTGTTACAGGCGATGATGCAATAGTGCATCCGTCGTCTTTCATACATAACCAAATACAACTGAATCTGCCGGCGGTTACAAGCTTGAGGCGAGCTGCCGTGGTACGAAATTCACCAGCGAGTCTCTGGCTTACAATGCAATCTGCGATGGCTTCTCGCAGTATGAGAACGTCGCATAGACATGCCTTTTAAAACTGATCTCATCGTTTGCGGGCTGAGGCGTAGCCGCTGCAGCAACAATGCCGTTACATTCGAAGATGTTTTTAGTCATGTGATGGTTTTACATGAACGTGTACATATGTCAACTGATAGGACGGTATTTATTTCAAATTACTCACTCAATTTTGTTCGTCTGCTTGCGGCGCCTCTCATATCAGCTCACGTTGCAATAGCAAGCACTTAGTGCACTTGCCGCACAGCTGACACCTGAACATGTCGGCAGTTCTTATGAGTTTCTTTTGTTTTTGGACGACACCAACAAGCTGCCGCTCCATTTGTTTTAATAGCGTGCAAAATCAGGCAGAAAATTAGTTTGTTACAAGTTTTATTGCTGTTCGAATATTCATTACACATTACTTTACATACATATATATGATACATTACATGCAAATGAGTTCACTCACTTTCGTTGCCGGTAAAACATACGTACATACATAGGTACAATTGGCTTAATATTTTATTTGTTTGCAAAATTTGTGTTAAAGTAATTACAAAGATTCTTGAAAAGGTAGTAAATATGTATGGTATATATCTACACTTGTGATTAATTAGAGCTTAGTTTATTCCCCTGTGTTATTGCTGGTTAATTCCAAGAAAAGTATATACTTACTTCATTTCACTATAAATTTCAAATTGTTGAAAATAAGCAAAAGGCCAAGAATGGAACAGTCAAAATGAGACCAATTAATTATTGGTTGTACATTCCGATTGAGCAGAAAAAATTAAATAAGCAATTGCTTCTGAGAATATCTTCGCGATTTTCAAGTAAGTAACGGGGTAGCTGTGTCGTTTTCAATGACAAAGTTCGAAGTTGGTATTTTTGTTACTTGATTTATGCTCAATTTGATTTGCCATTTCTTTATAAACAGAATTAATCCGGAACAACATTTACAAATCGGGCAAATTTATTGCCAAAGTAATGATTCGGTAGGAGCTCTGGGTAACAAAACTATGCCATTTGGAGTGATTATAATCCGCAAGCCATTGTAGAAATCGTTAAATCCCCAAAAAGTCACTAATTAGTTTAACTTATGGGCAGATCCATGTTTCTTCAAAAATACAACCGCACATGTAGTATTATTACAACCAATGGGGAACTCTATAGACGTGTGGATGACATACTAGGCAACTAGTAAAACAATCAATTTATGGAAGGAAAATTTTTGGTGAGCGCATAATTTCGCATTGTGGGACTGTGGCGTGGCCTCCAAGATCTTGTGATTAAACACCATTGGACTGTTTCTTATGGTTACGTGAAATCATTTGGCTACGCACATAATTCCAATGCAATTGATATCTTAGAAGAGAATATTCGGCGCGTTATAGCTGACATAGGGCCCCAATTGCTGAAGAAAGTGATCGGGCCTCTCTGCTGGAATTAATTCGCGCCAGCCGCGGCGGTCACTTCACCACATTTCAAACATAATGACAAACCGTTATCTTTATAATAAACCTAAATTGTTGCCCATAACATTGAATTATGTGCGCTTTATTTTTTCTTGAAAAACCCATGTCTAAACAAACAATATTCACATTATCACAGTGAACTCAACCCCTCATGATTGTTATAATTTTTGGAAAACTATTATTAACGCAGATTTCTTTCAACATAATTTATTAAAGTAAATTATTTTCATAAAATCCATGCCGGTCATTTGGAGTTCGCATATTTAGATAATTGGATTTTTGATCGGTGGCGAATTGCTGAAGAAGCCGCTCTTACCATTTGATAAAGCTACAACAATTATAATAAATAAATAAAAATTATTGCACAGTTATGTACAAGTAGTTGTAAACTGCAATTGGAAGCCGAGGCACGAGGCGACCAGCGTCTTACGACTTTTGTGTTTCAGTTTGTGAGCACGCGCCCACTTATAATAAATTATGTATCGCACTTAATAATTATTTGTGACAATCAGCGTATTACATTTTCTATCAAAATATGTTCAGCAAGGAAGTAAATCTTTAACACTTTTGCGGCTTTAAGGTCTTTGACTGCTTACGGCTACATACGAGTAAATATGGAGGAAATTAGAAATTAATAAAAACAGGAATTGAGGTGCTTAGTTTGAAGTAACATTATAACGCCTTTATTTTTACATGACTTCTTATCGGCTCATTTTTTACCATACTTTTTCTTTATCTAACAGAATTATGTAGATATTATATTCTCGACCAGATTTTCTAATGGTTTGAATACTGGAATTATGTTCGCTGAGTCAAAATTAACCTGCATTTGTAAAGGTAAATTTATATTTACGTCAACCTTTAGGTGAACACAGCACAACCAGGTATATGCAGCAATGATTTGGAAAATTATTAGTTAACTTACATTGTGCCACGGAAAAGATTCACATTGTAATCATAGACTGATGAGCGTCCAGGTCCCGAGAGTATCAATGCGCATTCGCTGCCGGTATGTGTGTTGAGGTGCTCACCAAAGTGGTTAAATTGTGCAAAGGTGTTGAGACATGGCGCTAATATGGCCGCGGTGAATAGTAATAGTCTGTAAGAAAAAATAAACAGTTGTAAGCAATGATTTGTAATAAATAGTTTAAATTTATCTGTCATATAAAATTGTTATGCATATCCGCAAATCGGTTCAAACCGATTCTCACGGCTTCCAGACGTGCGAAGTAGAGCAACGCACATACACTTTTTGCTTGCCTCGAAGTCACTACTTCATTTGTTTTACCGACAATCTATGGCGCTATTTATAAACGCTCATTCATAGTGACTTACTTCCCAATCGATTGGATATATGTGATCAACCCAAGCGTGACGATGGTGATTTATCATTTTTTAGCTGTCGAAATTTAACATTCGCTGTCATTCAAAGCGATATTTCTGCAAATACATATTTACTTTAACTTGTTTTTTTCTTTGGAAAAATGAGTACAATTTTGTATTTGGCTTGGCAGTTACACCCTGTTGTTGGCGGATAATGAGCTGGTACTAGCCATGCTATGGTCGCTGTTCGAATTCACCCAATATTTATTGCCTGACAGCATGTCGAAGGCTTATTAGGGCCAATAAGCTTTTCAATGTGTAGGTGTGTGCTCAAGCTGATAAGTAAAAGTGAATACCAGTTGTTGAAGACCACTTGGAAAAGAAATGCCCAATGATTTTTCAAACACATTCACCTTCAATTTTGCCATAACAAAAACAATTTGGAGGTCTTACGTTCACGCCATAGGCTATTTCTGAGTGCTTTGTGGGGCAATTAAATGCAATTGAACAAAGATTAATTGAATTGGAGGTGTCGAAGTGAAAGTCCCAACAATATGTGATTATTATGTATAAAAATAAGTGCGTATGTGTGTACTTAAAGTATCTCGTACTTTTACAAATTTTTGATGGACTACTTGTTATGTATTTGGTTCACAAATACTTTCGAAAGAGACTGTGACAACATTACATTTGGATCATAATTTTCGATTTCGATTTTTCGATTTGTACTTTCTAAATTAAATTGATTTTGGCGTAATATAATTAAATACAATATTATTTTTTTGGACTAATGGCTTGGCGAATATATCATTTACCATTTTCTAGCATTATCATTGAAAATATCGCAGATGCCTAATATATAAACACTTCATTTCTGGAAGTATTTACAGCTTATAAAAATGACAACAAAGAATATTCTGAGAACGACTTCATGAACGAAGAAACTTATTATATTCCATGTGTTTGGAAACCAGAAACAGGTTCTGCACTTAGCGCAACTTAGGGATAATTTAAAAAGAAGATGTAATTTGCTGTCTTAAACTGCCGCAAAGTTAAAAAAGCAAACAAAGCAGTTATAGAATTTCATTTTCACCAATTAGTCTAAAAGCCAGTTTAGTAAATAATTAGTATTCTCCTTATTCCTGACGAAATTAAATGAAGAACTATTTTCAGCCAGTGAAACATAGTTTCGAACTTACTCGTTAACGTACCTACCCAATCTATTTGGAGTACAGTCAGCCGAGACTTTGAAAATTCTAATATGAGTTACATATATACATATAACGGGTGATTTTTTTGAGGTTAGGATTTTCATGCAGTAGTATTTGACAGATCACGTGGGATGTCAGACATGGTGTCAAAGAGAAAGATGCTCAGTATGCTTTGACATTTCATCATGAATAGACTTACTAACGAGCAACGCTTGCAAATCATTGAATTTTATTACCAAAATCAGTGTTCGGTTCGAAATGTGTTTCGCGTCCGTGTCCGATGAGCGATGAGGCTCATTTCTGGTTGAATGGCTACGTAAATAAGCAAAATTGCCGCATTTGGGGTGAAGAGCAACCAGAAGCCGTTCAAGAACTGCCCATGCATCCCGAAAAATGCACTGTTTGGTGTGGTTTGTACGCTGGTGGAATCATTGGACCGTATTTTTTCAAAGATGCTGTTGGACGCAACGTTACGGTGAATGGCGATCGCTATCGTTCGATGCTAACAAACTTTTTGTTGCCAAAAATGGAAGAACTGAACTTGGTTGACATGTGGTTTCAACAAGATGGCGCTACATGCCACACAGCTCGCGATTCTATGGCCATTTTGAGGGAAAACTTCGGACAACAATTCATCTCAAGAAATGGACCCGTAAGTTGGCCACCAAGATCATGCGATTTAACGCCTTTAGACTATTTTTTGTGGGGCTACGTCAAGTCTAAAGTCTACAGAAATAAGCCAGCAACTATTCCAGCTTTGGAAGACAACATTTCCGAAGAAATTCGGGCTATTCCGGCCGAAATGCTCGAAAAAGTTGCCCAAAATTGGACTTTCCGAATGGACCACCTAAGACGCAGCCGCGGTCAACATTTAAATGAAATTATCTTCAAAAAGTAAATGTCATGAACCAATCTAACGTTTCAAATAAAGAACCGATGAGATTTTGCAAATTTTATGCGTTTTTTTTTTAAAAAAAGTTATCAAGCTCTTAAAAAATCACCCTTTACATACATACATAAGGTGAATTTTTTAATTTATATTTCGCGTGTTTTTCGAATCGGTAAATTTTTTTTGTAAGTTAATAGTACTGTTAGTGACATTTGTGCTAAATTTCACTTCAAAATATTCATTAGTATTTGAGACACGCCTCGTTTTGTTAGGCTCTAGGAATAAATTCTGCGATTCTTACTATGTCTGAATTTATTGAACAAAGAAGTACTCCACTCCGTTGCAGAGATCAGGTGGAGAAGGACCTGGCTGTACTTGGTGTCTCGAATTGGCGCCAAATTGCTTAAATAAGAAACGATTGACGCACTGTTGTTAACTCTGATATAACCGCGTAAGCGGCGACTACGCCATTAAAGAAGAAGAATACATTTTCACTCGAGTGTAAAATTTAATGTATCTGACGCATTTAGTTATTGATTTATCGTACTTTTATGGGGTTTTAAAAAAAAAAATTTATTACATTCTCTAACAACTCTGTTGCAAGGGTAAAAAGGTTAATTTCGGTTCTACCGAAGCTATGATACTCTTCACAAATACAAAATATTCCTTACAATAACTTGATTTCGATCATTCAGTTTGTATCACAGCTACATGTTATAATGGTCCGATATCGGCGTTCTGACAAAGCAGCTTTTTGGGGAGAGAACGTGCGCAAAATTTCAGATCGATATATAGAGACGGACTAGACAGGAAATTATAACCTTTATCGCTTTCACAGATGTTAAGGAAACAACATCTTTTTATTCTAAAAGAACACTACATTAACAGTACAAAAGACGTGCACTTTGTAATAATTTATATTAGTTTGAATCAACGCTTTGGTTGGTTAAATAATTTTTTTTTGAATTTTTTCTAATGTAAATCTACATAGGAAATATTTGTGAATATGTATTCCATTGAAATATTGTATTGTTCCCCACATTACGCGTGTTCACATTTGACATTTGCTTTAGTCACGATGCAAGTTAGCTTTTGCCCAAACATACATACGAATAACGTTACGCATTGGCAGCAAAATTAGAATTGTAAAATTGTGTTGAAAGTCTGCAAAGCACTCCAAGAAGGTCATTAGAGCGCTTGTTTGTTGCCTTAAATTCGTAGGGTGAATTTAAGGCGACAAAATGATAATGCTCAACAAATTGTATGCTACACTAACAAAAATTTATGTTATTTGCGCATAATACAGTTAACATTTAAATGTGTCAGAAATCGACAAATGATTGGCACGAGATATCAATCAATGGTTAGGTGACTGTATACGGTGGACACATTTTTTATTGAAGTGTTATGGAAAAGTTATAATTCGTTTCAAATTTTACATTAATAAGGTGCACCGATTATTAAACATACTCGTGAGACCTAATTGATATTGCAATGCATTAAATATTTCCTCAATTTCATGCTAGTGGGGAAAATACTATAAATTTTCATAAAAACTGATAGAAAGACTGGTTTCGTCTTCTGGGCCTTAAAATTTTCAGAATGACATTCACGTTTGTATTTTGAGGAGCGCGTTTTGTTGAAAATCCTCTCGGAAAATGATATAACAATTTGTACAGAAGAAAGATTTGTAAAGGAACGGTCGAATGTTAACCACGATCACAATGCGGGATCATTCTAAAAATATTAATTAAAAATTGTTCAGTTAGTATAAAGCATAACTCTTTTTAAGAGATCATACATCCAATTAAATTTTTATTCGAATAAGGTGCGTTGCCGATTTTAAGGCGGCTTCCCACAAAATGGGAACCTTAGTTCGGTTTTGTTTTTTAGCTCTTTGTTTAAGCTGTTTGTTGTGCGCTTTATTAATATGATTTTTACCGCATTTTATTTGCCTCACACTTTTCGCAGATTGATGTCTTCATCTCACTTATTTGCACTGCGTACTTACGTTTTCAAATACTGCAACTGCGAGTGGTCCATAGACAAGCTAAATATACATTTTACTTATGTACTATACCATACATATGTATGTACTATATACGCATGCAAAATACTTTGACCTACTTAGGTGGATTGAGTGAGCGTATCGTTGAATAGTTGTGTGAATGGACAAACCAATATATTAACACATTTAGATGTACGTGCGTGTAGCTGGACAAATTTCCGAGTGCATAAAGTGAAATAGTTTGCGCACATTTGCTGAAAGCAACTGTTGGCTTCTGTGTCGGTGACGCCTTCTTAAGGTGGTTTTACAAGAAAACAAGTAAAAACGTTAACTACGGCTGCATCGAAGCTACATATAACACCCTTCACAGTAGATTGTAGCGCTGCCTTAAGGTAGAAGTCTGGTAACTTGGGTTCAAAAAATCGATTTTTTTTTTGCTTAATTTGAAAGTACAATGTCTTGAGAATATACTTACTGTAAAAATTTCAGGCAGAAATTCGAAATATTTCGGGAGTTATAACAAGTTTCCTAGAGCGCCTCTCTCTCGGAGTTGTTGAACTTTAAACGCGTTTTTCACAAAACATTTTTTTTCTACTGAACCGATTGCTTTAAAATTTTAACAGACTGTTCTACACATTTATAGTTCTCGACGGTACTAACGAGAATTTTTTTCACTCCTAACTTTTTATTTTGCAACCCTTTCTTTGCTAAAATAAAAGGACTTTTTTCAAAGTCCGCCATTTTGTTATTTACCCTTGAAATTTAACTTCAGTAGTTCCGACCATCATCATAATCAAGAATATTTAATTTCAGATAGCATCAAGAGCCAAAACCCACGTGCAACTTCCAACTTCGAGTGACAATAATAATAGTAATAAAGTATTAAATTTTTTCAAATATTTTTTTTTCAATATGTAATATATATGTATATGTGTATATGTATGTTCCTGTGGGCAGCCTCTTGTTGTGCCGAGACGAATTCTTCTATCACCTGCTGTGGTCTCAGCAACCCTTGTGCGCAGTACGGCTTCTATCCATCTACGCACTGGTGCTGCCACATTCCTTTTCTCCAGTGCCCTGGCCACACTCTTGTAGAACGTGTTATCAAAGGCACCTTCGATGTCCAGGAATCCCCATGCTCCAGTGAGCTCTCTATCTCAGAGGTCAGCTGATACAGAGCAGTACTGGTAGATCTGCCCGCTCTATAGACATGCTGAGCCGCATGCAGCGGTGATCTCTTCAGCGCATTCATCCTTATTTCCACGATCTTCTCCATGGTTTTTAGTAGGAAAGACGTTAGACTGATTGGCCTGAAAGATTTCGCCAACGAGTAGTCTTTCCTTCCTACCTTGAGTATGAAGATCACCTTCGCTGTCTTCCATACCTCAGGGATACGCGAAGCTCTCTCTCAGCAGCCGAACTAGGTGAGGCAGCAGAAGCTGCTCTCCCTGTTGTAACAGCGCCGGAAAGATGCCATCCACTCCCGAAGACTTGAATCTCTCAAACGAGGCCATCGCCCACCGGATCGAGTCCGCCGTAAACAGCTGTTTGGCGATATTCCAATCCTCGCGGGATGGCCTGTGTTCGATCACGGGTAAACATTGGTCCTCCCGAACTGTCTCCGGAAAGTGCGCCCGCAGAATCTCCGTGGCTCTGCCCTGGTCGTAAATGTCCCGTCGCCGCGTTTGATCGCTGTTTCCACGTCCTTTGTGTCTCTGAGCAGAGCTTTGTGCAGCCGAGCCGCTTCTGTCGTAGTGGCGACATTCTCGCAGAATCTCCTGAAGCTAGCCTGCTTTGCAGACCTAATCTCCTTATTGTATAAGGTGAGATAGCTCCTGTATTCTGCCCAGGCCCCCGTACGCTTCGCTCTGTTAAACAGGCTCCAAAGAAGTCATGAAAATAAGCATAAGTTACCAGACTACTGCCTTAAACAATAATTTATGCCCAATTTCGTGTCAAATAAAAATGTTTTCAATACATCGACTTGAGTTCAATTGTATGACAAATATATTCTATAGTAATCCTATATGAGATTCTTCTTGAGAAGAAAAGAACGTGTGCAAAATTTCGGAGCGGTATCTAAGAAACTGAGAGACTAGTTCGCATATATACAGATGGACAGACAGACAAACATGACTAAATCGACTCAATTGATGAATGCGCATACATACATTTTATAGGGTCTACTGCGTTCAGGTGTTACAAACATCATGACAAACTTAATACACCCTATTTAGGGTATAAATATGCTTTAAACTGACCATAAATGTGCGCAAACACTACGCTAGACTACTAGACTCGCCTGAAAGATATGCGTGTTGAAAAACACAGGCTGCAGTTGAAAATTTGTAATGTTCTTGCATATTTTCTGCATAAATTTGCATAGCCCCAAATACAACGGCAATAACAAGAGTACCGCTTCAATCAAGACAGTTAACCATGGCGTTCTCCCCTTATTGTCACAGCCTCATAATAAGTGCGTTCAGCCTATAAAGTAGCCATATCATGAGCATGAAAATTCAACTTAAACAAAAAAAAAAAAAACTGATAAATATTAGCAAAAATAAATCAAAATATTCAAATGGATATGTGGTTTATTCGGTCGTTGTGTATTTTTGTCTGAAGGGTAATAAAAATGTGTACTGAGCCTTAAGTTGTTTAAATCCGAATGCATTAGGGCGGCGAATGCTGGGATAAATGAATTATAAAAGTGTATTCGTTTGTGATTATGTTCATAAATATATAAAACTAATAGAGCTAAAGATAAAAATCGTAACACATAGCTGACCAAAAGCTCAAGCCCAATGGAGTTTGGTCGACATGGTGACACAGTGTCAATTCAGGTAATTGGTATGATTAATAAGTTTGCGTTTTCGATTATGCTGCGTTGCCTATAGAAAAGGCAAATGTGGAGCGGTTTGTAAGCAGCGCAACGTTGATTTGGGTACGCTCCACAGCGATTAAACTTTTCCAATTCTGTTGCCTTACTCTTATTACAGAGAACGCGCGTATCCAATTACAAGCTGTAGGCTCAAGCGATTTGTCTGTAAATTAGCTGCAGAAAAACGAGTTTTTATTTTGTTCCGAAACGCCGCAGCAGTAACGGCAGATCATAGTTATTGGCCATTTAGAAGTAAATTGCTAAAGAGTTGTTGTTTTGAAAGTTTGTAGGGTGTGGTAGCCGCATTCATATATTACTGTTATTGTTTTTTATGAAGGAGTGCGTATGTGGGTGCAAATCTTTTACTACTATCCGTAAAAATTTGAACTTATTATCAGTGTTTATTGTTCATAGTACATACTTAAATTACAATTAATTATATGAGCGTAATAATGAAAGAACGTTAGTTGAATGAAAATTCTTAGACAAAAAATCTGGTTAAAGTAATGTTAAATTTGATGTAACAGCCTTCCAATATTTCGATACTGGTTAAATAGCGTAAGTAATCAAGGCCTTCAAACTAAGTCTTTTTTCATATCCAACCTTCTTCCCTAGTTAAAATATTTTATAGTAAGCAAAAAAAAAGTTCTCCTTATGGACCTAAATTGGGGAAGATGGTAAATGAAGAGCAGCTTATAGCGTAATTTCTTCAATTTCAGTCGTATCATAAACAGAATGAGTAAAAAAATACAAAACACAGGCACATATCGCGTATAAACTCTTGTGGATTGGAAAAATACTTGAAGAGAAAGACACTAGCGTCTCCTGAGATAAGAAAGCCAATTTCAACAATTACCCGAATTTCGCAGTGTTTTCCGGAGTTATTATGAATCGGCACTTAACTAATATGTCATTTTTAAGCTCTCGCAAAATATTGTTTTCAAGTATAACAGTTTAGTTTGTTTAACGGCATTTCCTAACACTTAAAACTGATCGAGATACATAGATATAGAAGTATATACACCTAATGATATATAACGATTATTTACAACTTTCGACGTGGATTAACTCCGTAACAATACATCTTCGAACGAATCGACGAACTTAATTAAACTACTAATGCTGTGTGCAAATTTACATTGCACGACCGTCATGTGTCTTATCGTGGGATGGAGACAACTACGGACATTAGTGCGACTAACTTGCATTCAATATTGGATGGACATTTGACTGTAAAACATATTTGTTCACGATTGAGCCCACATAATTTGTCGATCGCTCAAAAAAGGTCTCGTGTCATTTGGTCGGAAAAAATGTTAAAAATACCATAGCGGTGCTTCGAAACACATCTATGACATTGTGATAGGAGATAATCGTGTACCAATATGGACCCAAAAGTTAACAGCAACAGTGTATGGATGTTTAAAAATGAGCCGAATCCAACAAAAGTTTTTCGCGCACGAATCACTTCCAAGCAAATGGTTGCCAGTTTTTTTTTTTTTTTTTTGGAAAAACTACACATGTCACAACCATACCAGTGAAACAAGGCAGAACAGTAAATTTTGAGTGATAAAGAACCATTTTTTGCCAGTTTTATTTCAAGAAAGCACCAATGAACCACCAAAGACGGACTCTACGCTACGACAATGCAAGCTCTCACACAACTGCAATAAACTCAGAGTCAGTGTTTTGACACTTGAAGAGGCAGTTGATGTATTCAAAATACATGTTTTGCAGATTCCTCATTCAGAGTGGCAAAATGCCTCGGCATATATCACATTTTTAAGTGATCCAAAAGTTCTATAAATAAGGCCAACGTCTTAAAGTAGCCTTCAGAAATTATTACTCTAATTCACGAATCATAAAAGTACAATTCACAATAAAAGAATCCTGCAAAATTATCTAAAATATCATTCAAGTCTCCCATTAAAGCAAGATAAAATTATCTAAATCCATTAATATTTGCCATTCATATTGTACACAACGCTATTATACTTTTAAATGATATATGTGCAAATGTGAATTCGGCATACTATATAAAGCGGTCTCGCCGTTGCAAGCTAATCAACCAGCTAATATTGCTGATTTTAATTACAACTTAAGCTTCAAAGATTTCAGAATTTGAACTCGCTATAGAGTTCACATAAATTCGAGCCCCTGGTTGTTCTTAAGCACCACACACATCCATATGTATATGCCTTTACAATGGTATGGCACAGTAGGTGATAACTTAAATTACGACTTACAGCATGGCCTATGGCGAATATGTTATGCTGAAACGCTAGCAAACATGCTGGCCGTTCTTTCAAATACTATTTTAACAATCGTTAGCAGCGGCCGCAACCCAAAATTGTCAATAAATTATTAATGCCAACTCTGCTAATGTACTTTTGCAGCAAAGCGAGCAAATACCATAACAACAAAAAAACGTCAACTTCGTTTGTACCGATGCTGTTATACCCTTCACAAATACAAAACAAAAAGCAAACAAAGCAAAATTCAGATCGATTTCTCAAAAGGTGAGAAACTTCGGGTATACGAGGTGTGTTCAAAAGTATCGCGAATCCTAACTGACAGTTTTCTTCGATTGCAGGGGCGTGGTGCATCATGAGTTCTTGCCACAGGGAAGAACGGTCAATAAGGAATATTACCTGCAAGTTATGCGCAATTTTCGCGAAGCAATCCGCCAGAAATGCCCGGATTTGTGGAAGAACAAAAATTGGCTTTTGCACCACGATAACGCCCCTGCTCACACACATCGTTGCTTGTGCGCGACTTTTTGGCCAAAAACAACACACTAATGATGCCGCAGCCACCGTATTCCCCAGATCTGGCCCCCTGTGACTTTTTCTTGTTCCCTAAACTGAAGAGGCCCATGAAAGGACGACGTTACGCTTCTCTTGACGAGATAAAGACGGCATCGAAGGAGGAGCTGAAGAAGATAAAAAAAATGATTTTTTGAAGTGCTTCGAAGATTGGAAAAACCGTTGGAACAAGTGTATAATATCTCATGGGGATTACTTTGAAGGGGACAAAATAGATATTCATGAATAAATAAATAATTTTTGAACAAACACAAAATTCGCGATACTTTTTGAACACAGCTCGTATACAGATAAGCGGGCATGACTAAATCGACTAATGCTGATCATTTATAGATATATATTTTATTAAGTCCCCGACGTTTCCTTCTAGGTGTTACAAAATTCGAAGCCTGTTCATACCCTTCCCAGGGTATAAAAACTAAACACAAATAGTACATAGATAAGTGTACATAAAAAATTTTACTATGTATAACTCCTAAATAGAAAGCCAATATAACTTGTTGACCAGGTAAACCACCTTGACTTTTTTAGAGTAATCAGAGTAGTTTACGCACCTGCTGCCAGAAGCTAGAATGGAGCTGTCAGGAGGTTGAGGTTTGCGAGAAACCAACTATGCACGCCATTTACGCATTAAATTATGTAATTTTTGAACTCCTGCACATTCAATTGACGCCTTCATTAATTGAAAAACTCTACTTATGGCGTAACTATTGACAAATGCGAATAGTTTGGAAAAACTATTCTGAAACTAATTTTAAACACATATTCTGCTCAATATATCTCCTCGCATTTTCAATAAAAAAGTGTTCTGGAATTTGTACAGTAGTATTCGCCTGACTTTTGATAATCACATGTCAATGAGTGTGCGGTTGGTGGCTATTTAACAACGAGTTTGGTTACAATTTCGAAAATGCGATCACCGGCTACGGAATCAATTAAAAATAGCACAAAAGCTTTTTGGGAAGTCTTGTTTATCACGAACAGAAGTAATTGATCGTGAAATCATCCAATACTTGCTTCATGCTTGTCGTCCATCTCAAATCCTCTCATAATGACAATAAAATCGAAGAAGTTAAAGGAACGGTACTTGAAACTCTTCATGTTGGTATTAGAGAAAAAGTAGAGGATTTCAATATCCCTTATGGATTAACTCAACACATTTTGATTAATGTTTTAGGTATAAAGAGTGTTAAAGCTTTAGTCGTACCGAAAGTCTCAAGTCTTTTGCAAAAACGGAAAGAGATCACAAAAGAGTTGACAATGTAGCTGAGGATTTTACATTCAGTAAACACACAATTACTAGTGACGAAATGTGGATTTATGTGTACTAATCTTGCGAATGATGCTCCATAAATGAGCCGAAATCGAAAGAACTAAAATTCGCTGAACGATCGAGCCGTGACTTTGTTTGTTTCACTGATTCTGACAAAGTTTTGCTCAAAAACTGCGAAAGTGTTTAATTTTTAGATTTAAAATTTTAATGTGCTGTTCTGACCAAAACTTATACAATGGAGTGAAGTTGAAATGTTACTGGCTTGAAAAACAATTGCACTTCATCTAATATAAAAAATTGTTAGTGATAATTTAATAGAATGTCAACGAAACTAAAGGAAACCATATCATTCCAAGAATATTATTCTTGCATGTGTTAAATGAAATACTATTTTTGGGTTGAGGTTATATTCGATATTTTTTCTCTACTTTATTAAGTACCTTCCCGGCCTTTGCTTCGAAGTCAAGGTCTGTATAGCTCAGTCTTAGAGAAAATGTAGCTGGATATATTTCCACCTTACATCTATCTAAATAGTTATGTATATTTTACGATTAGAAGCTATGCAATATCTTAGCAATTAGGAATCCACGGTAAATGCAAACGCACATACTCATACAGCACGCATAGTGTGGCATAATATTGCCAACGCTGAACGCTCATGTGATCACAGCACCAATTGCTTCAAGTTTCGAAGATTCCTTTCACTATTCGCCGACGAAGCCAAAGCTGTTGAGCTGTTAAGCTGCCAACTGCTTACTGCTGCTATAAAGATTGATGTTGGAGTTGTTATTATTTTTCTTGTTTCTTCAGCTGTTGCTTCACATAAAGAGCTTGGCTTGGATGCCATGCCACAGATGCCAAACAGAAATGAATCAATGCGAAGTGAGAGTGAATGTTGTGTGTAGTGAGCACAAGCGCGGATGCGCAAAAACATTTACGCTTAGACCACTTATTCACATATACACTCATACACTAATACATTTAAACGTGGAGCATGTACACGCTTATTTACTTGAGCTTGAAATACCAGCCAGAAATTTATTATTTCATTAAAGCTGTGAAAAGCGGCTGACTTCGTTTTAGTGTTAACGTTTTTCGCATTGACTTTTGTAGTTTCTTAAGTTTTACGGCAAGCGTGATTACCGCCACTTTTGTGTATTATGCAAGCAAATATTCCATTTGGCATAATTTCCGTTGTTATGTGAGAATCTGACTACGTTTTATTCGTTATTGCCACAAAGTTGAACGAAAAAAGTCAGAAATCAATTTTAAAGCCACATTTTATATGCATTTGTAATCGAAATTGAATATGTTTACTTAATCTCTTCTTCTTCTGTGTTCTTTGTCTTGATTTCATACCACAACATACTATAATAAATTTTTTAAGTTATTTAAGAAGTTAATATCATTTATTAACATTTTATTAAATGAGCGCTGTATAAAATTTTATTCGAAATGGTTATGTTTTGCATTTACATAAGCCCTCAAACGATTCAGCCGTTGATCCATAGCAGCACGCACAGTTTCTAATGCTATTGAGGTTTCGAAAGGTCATGTTCTCCAACTATGATCACGAACTGTAGTCCAATATGTTCAAATCTGGTCTTCCAAACGGCCAATCATCTGTAGCTATGAAACCAGAAATATTTCTTCCAAGCCACTACTGACTGCTGATACACTTTGCGCTAATTTTAACTTTGTTAACTAAATCATTAATATACACTTTTAGGCTACTCGAACAACCCCGATCAAATTCAGCACGTCATATTATCTTGAGATTCCTATGTTCTAGTGCGAAAATAAGTGAAATCGGTCTACAACCACGCTTACTTCTCATCTGATATAATTTTAAATTCCATCTGATTCTTTCACTTTCCAGTATGCAGAATCAAGCACAAATGTGTCTAAAATGGATAAAATTGGCTGAAAACTTGACTTAGAAATCATATAACTAACAAACTGTATACACCTGAAGATATTTCCATGGCTTTAATCATGGCAAGTTGCAGGAGTATAAAATGTTAGGTTACACCAGACCTTGGCCCTTCCTTACTTGTTTTCTATACAAATATCGCGAGTTTCTCTTATAGTATATAAAGTCAACCAACAGGACGTAAACGAGATTGATAGTTAGAACTAGGGCTGGAAAGGATCATTCTTAATACAAAAACAAATTTTGTGGTTAGGTACACGAGGGGAAGATCTGGAGCTAATTTGCAAAATTTCCTTTCCATTGTTCAAATTTACTTTAAATATATTAATCCATATTATAACGGGCTACGCTACAAAAATATACCAATATTGCAAATTAGTGCAGCAAACCACGCCATATTTTTCCCCGCTCTTTCGACATTACTCTTCAGTAATGTTTGCCATTTTATTATGAAAAGATATACGACCCAATACGGCCCAATGACGTCGCCGGCCCCTAAACCGCACGAAACCGTAATTTTTCGGGATGCAATGGATACTCATGGTACGTACGAATGTACTTTCACACGAATAAAGAATTTCATTGATATCCCAAACCGTTTTGGTTCCATTTATAAAAACTTTTATAGCGCTCTTATTGAAAAACTCATTACGACAAAAATTGTATTTTATATACATATATCTTATCTTATATATAAAAATTAATCGCAAAATGTGTTGCTAAGCGCATAACTCCTGCACCAATTTGGTCGATTCTTTTTTCTAAATGTTCGTTTTTAGGGCAAGAAAAATTCGAATAATTGCCGGAAAATCCCTTTTCTTTTTCCCATACAAACGAATGAATGTTTGTTGATTAGTAACGCTAAGAGAACGGCAGCGCCAATCTTGATGAAATTTTCAGAAGTTCTCTGTGAATCGGGGAAGGTTTGGAAATAAAAAAAACCATATGATTTTCGTGAGGAAACTGGAAAATTGGACAATTCCAAAAAGTAACTGTTTTGTTTTTCAATATTTACTTACTTTTTTATTCCGGCTATTCAAAAGAAAAATTTTTGAAAATTATTCAGTGAAAACTTTATGTGTGTTTCACATGTTTCAATTGCAGATTGAAATTTGTTACGAGGCCACGAAGAGGTCGCCGTAATATCGGTCCGCGTTTTTTTTTTGCCATCAACGTAGGCAGCCCAAGGCAAGGCAAGGCAAGAAGTACTCCCAGGATGCGATAACATACGTGCGGAATTACGGATCGCGTTCAATCAGCAAGCGATCGTCACGATGTCACAGCACGACTTTTCAAACAACAGTTACGATGGACTTTATCTTGACGCAACGTACATGGGATGCTGTTAGAAGCTAGAGTACTCTGTTGAGTGACAAAATAGAGGTTTGCCGCTCGCACACATTCTTCTTTGGATGGTATATAGTGGTTCCACCAGATCAAATTGATGACATCATTTCTGCGGAAATTCCTGATACAGAGAAAGATCCCACTTCGGTTTGTATGTCTGACAATAAATTCACGAAACACTATCCACGTGCCTTTCTTTCGGAAACACAAACTGGAAATGATGGATATCCACTGTATCGGCGTCGCTCACCAGACGACAATGGCAGAACATTTAGCATCCAATTTAGAGGCGTGAATATCGAAGTTAACAACACATGGATCGTACCATATTCACTACTGTTGTCTAATTCACATTCAAAACTCATATCAATATTTAGTATTGCAATTTGTTGTAATCGATAAAATACGTTTGTAAGTACGTCGCCAAGGGAAGCAACATGGGGGTTATTGGACTTGAACGATACGGTTGATACATAAACTGCAATAAAGCGCTTTGTAGGACATTTACTTCTACAATTCATGAACGTTTTCCAGCTGTTGTGCGTCTCGCAGTTAATTTGGAGAATACCCAAAGACTGTATTTCAACCCAGAGAATACAGTTCAGCCAGTGAAAACACCGCCACCAACAAAATTAACATTGACGAGTTGTTTCTCAACTTTCGTCAGTGATCCGTTTGCGAGATCATTGCTCTATTCGGAACTGCCTCGATATTATACATGGAATGCATCGTCGAAGAAATATTTACGCAGAAAGCAATAATGCATTAGTTGAGAACACACCTGGATGTCGACCTAATGGTTGGCGGTCGACATCCAGGTGTGTTCTCAACTAATGCATTAGGACGAATTTTCACAATCCACCCGAAAAACGAGGATTGCTTCTACCTTCGATTGATATTGATTAATGTACGCGGTTCAACTTCATTTGAGTCATTGCGTACTGCGAATGGTACGGTGTGAGCAAGAAGAAAGACAGCAATTACAATTGCTGGAACATGATAATCATTGGAATCAAACGATGTACGATGCGATAGCTACTTTGAATGCAAATGAAGGTCGCACACTTTTCACGATGATCATTTTGACATATCAGCCTTCAAACCCGCGTCATTGCCCAAGACATTTAATACAGTGGAATTTCTAAATTCTTTGGAGATACTTGGTATTCGACCGTACCCGAACCCGACTGATTGTGACACAGGGGGTAGAATGCTTGATTCTACGAATTCCTTTGAGTTCTAATGATTTACCATTTCAGTTCCAACGTATTCCGTTTCCAGTGAAAATTGCATTTGAGATGACAATCAACAGGACACAAGGATAGATGCATCGTGTGTGGCATAAATTTGGAAATGCTATGTTTTTCACATACGTGGCGTGGTCACGAGTCGAAAACTATCTTTTTGTACACCGTTGTTGTTTATCAAGCCGCGTTACTTTGAAAAAAAAATGTGAAATTCAACGCAGGAACACTGCTGCGGAGTCAGCTAGTTTATTTATAATTTTGTTCATATCCTCTTTCTCATATCAATCGCATCATGATCTTAACGTACTGTATACTTGTATATTAAGTGCTTTTCCCTTTGCATATTATTTTGAAATTGAAAGTGAATTTTGTATCAAAAATCGCCCAACATTTATTGGAAATTTAAAACTAAACTAATTGTAGCCAGCAGCTCAGTGGCGATTTTTGTACAGTTGATGAATGAAAGATTAAACAACCTTTCCACCTCATCAGTGCCTTAAGTGCATTGGCCTTAAAAGCGGAAGTGTTATGTAACAAATTTAAGTTATTTATCATTTGTAGTGAAAATTGGTTTTCATTTATGGTATTTCTTTCATAGAAGGGAAACACATTTCATATTTTGAATTTATCTTACCGTCTCATGCAAACAATCAGTGGAATATTTGTAAGATATAAGATGATGTTAAATGTAACTTTGTTACCGTAATTCTTTCGTAGGTATTTTGAATGGTGAGTATATCGAAAGCATCATATTTTAGTATTTAGACACAGTGTCGCAGCATTACAATTCAGTAACAACATTAAAGAGGTTATTTATGATTTGCCTCTGGCTGCAAACACGGCTTCTGTGCACTATTGTCATAATCGTACACATACAACACATAAACTTAATACTTAAGCAGTATTTAAATATAAAGACGAATGCACCTGCACAAAATTGGCTAAATTGTAATCATATATTCAAACTCTGGTACAAAGAGAGGGAAGAGACTGCCAGTAGGAAAATCATTTTTTTAGTACACGACAGAAAAATCCCTTTATTTTATGACATCGGAGGAGAAAACTAGGAAACGCTCTATGAATAAAATGTAAATTTGTCTAGTCTGGATTTATGGATTAGGTACTTCATCAAATTATTCGCTGTTGCATTATTTTCAAGCTATTACTAATTTTTAAAGTCAATCGCAATTCTTAAGAAAGGCTTTACTGATCAAATTTTCATTTCAGTTCTCCCATTTTTCTCAAATTGATTTCGTCAACTCAGCAATCAAGTTTTAAATACATTTAAAGCTTTAAACGGAGCACATTTTAAGCGCACGCTTAGTGCCGGAATCTTGCAGAAAATTTACTAAAGCAAAAAGCTAAATGCCATTTCTGTGGCATTTTGACTTGTATTTTTTTCAAGCATTGGCGTTTATTCCACACTTGCCACATAGATATGTATACGTACTCGTACACGAAAACGCATTACAAATGAAATGAAAATGCTAAACGCTGAAATTCCAGCAAACGAACGTTTAATGCTCAGACAAACGATTGCCAAATTCCCGAAAGTTGCTCAAACTACACACGCGCGCCATCAGATCTGAGCACAAACAACGCAACGCCGTCAAGAAGCTGACAGTGCTGTGTTCCGTAGCCACACCAATGCATTACCAATTTTGAATTAATATCATATAATTTGCACAAATCTCCGTTCCCCTTCCGACCAGCCATCTACGTGCCATGAGCCGCATTTGACACTCGTCAAGCAAAACAATTTGCAGCTGCGTTACATTACACTTATGTGATTGTGTGTAAACGCATGCCAGACACGCATTGAACGCAGGTGAACGAATTTCATTTTTCTGCTGTTCCTTTGGTTGTGATTTTGTCTCGGATTGGGCGCGATCTCTAAAGCAAGGTAGTCAATGGGTTCATTCATAGTTCATTGAATGCTTCTCAAAATGTTTCCTATTTTCAACTAAGAGGCACCTATTGCATGAAGTTGTCGGAAGTGAACTGTTACAAGGTTTACATTCTAGTTTGGAGACGTGTGGTTCTCATATTGAGCAGGTGCCTTTGGAAGTTGTTTAACTATAATCGTTTAAAATAAATATAAACAATTATTGAAACACAAATTTTTAAATTGTTATCTTTATCTAGTTTCTGGCTCTATTTATTCGCATTTCACTCATTGATGTAAATAATTTGTTATGAATACGAGTAGATACAATTAACCTAATAACTAATGATTATTTTGATGTGACATTTGGAAAAGATTTAGTGACATCTCGTACCAACTTCGAAAAAAAACATATTTCGACGAATGAGTTTTCGCCCGAAATTTGAAATAAAATTTTAACTATTTTTTGTTCACAGTAGTAAATGTTTTGAAAGTGGTATTATCTCAAAACTCAGTAAAACTTTGCAATAATGAACTTTGTAATTAGCCATTTCAATTTGAGATACTAGTACAATTACGTGGAAAGTACATAATTAAGGATATAGAAAACATAATTACTTTCATTGCGTAAATATTACACATTTAAGGATTCCAAAACATTTTCATCACTCACTTTTATCTCAATTAAGTTTTTGCACTTCTACTTCTACAATTACAACCGGCAAGTAACGGAAAATGCATTGCTCTTGAGAAAGTGAGGAAGCAAAGGGAACGCAGCATTGGTCGCTCAGTCGCCTTTTTTTATACCCTGGAGAGGGTATATTAAGTTGGCCACGATGTTTGTAACGCCCAGAAGGAAATGTTTGAGGCCCTTTATAATATACAAGTATGTCAAACAATCAGCATGATGAGCTGAGTCCACTTTGATGTGTTCATATGTCTGTGATACGCGGACTAGTCCTTCAGTTTTTTGGATATCGATCTGAAACTTTAGACACGGTTTTGCTCTTCAAGAAGCCATTCATTTGCGGAAACCGCCGATATCGAACCACTAAAGCCGCCGCATATAGCTGCCATACAAACTGAACGATAGGAATTAAACCCTTGTATAGAAAATTTTTTGATTTGACTAGATATCCTCACCAAATTTTGCTTGACTTATTGTCAAAAGCAATAATTTTATCTCGAAAGAAATTGTTCAAATCGGATCACTATAGCATATAGCTGTCATACAAACTAAAGGATCGGGATCAATTTCTTGTATAAGATACCTGTATTTCTGCAGGGTATTTAGCTTCGAAAGTTAACGATTTTTCCTGTTTGTAATAGCTCTTGCATTTCTCTAACTCATCTTGCAAACAAATTCACACTATGTGACTAAAAGCCGTAAGAAATAAACGGCAAAAACAAATCTGTCGCACTTTAATTTAAATCCATTTATAACAATAAGGGAGAGCTAAGTTCGGGTTCAATCGAATATTTGCTAATCTCGCAGTTTGTGTTGCACAACTTTATATTAAAGAAGTAAGAAGCGGCTAAGAGGAATATAACCCAAAATTTTATACTCCTCAAAGCCTGGGAAATTCCTTCAGGTGCTGGAAAAACCAGCAACCAAACATTTTATTTAAGATGAAAAAACAATCATAAAGAGTAAAGTCAGCCGAATGTTCGAAAATCTTTTTATTAAGTGTATGGGGCCTTGGGGAAGTATTGGTCCGATTCAATCCATTTTTTACATACAGACGTACCATCATAAGAGAAGGATTATCCCTTTATTTCAGTTATAAATATCACACATTGACCGACACTTTCAATCAAAATTAAACTGTACCTATAGTGGGGTCTAAATATTCGGTACCTAGAGGCTTTTGAGCAAGTGAGGAAAGTTCGCTGATCGCCATTCACTTGGGAGAGGCCAGAAACGATTCTTTTACATATGACTCAAGCAGCTCACGACTTCCGGTCTTTGACTAAGTATCTTCTGGGTAGCCTAAGAACATCCGTTTGAAGGCGAGCTAAAGTGAGAAGGCGAAACATCCCCTACATAAGGTAGTGCGCTGGGATTGGGACCCGTCGCGTAAAAACACCCCCCAAGAAAAATAACAGCCAGCCTCGGATGAGAGACCCCCCTTTTGATAAAATAATTCGAGCTGCAGAACTTAATCGAGCAGGTACAATCTTCTATAAGAGTGTACAGCTGCTGGCGTATGCCGATGATAATGATATTCTGCTTTCTCCAGACTGAACAATGAAACAAAGCAAATGGGTCTGGCAGTGAACGAGGGCAAGGCGAAATATCTCCTGTCATCAAACAAACAGTCATCGCACTCGCGACTTGGCTCCCACGTCACTGTTGACAGTCATAACTTTGAAGTTATAGATAATTTCGTCTATCTTGGAGCCAGCGTAAACACCACCAACAATGTCAGCCTGGAAATCCAACGCAGGATTACTCTTGCCAACAGGTGCTACTTTGGACTGAGTAGGCAATTGAAAAGTAAAGTCCTCTCTCGACGAACAAAAGCCAAACTCTAGAAGTCGCTCATAATTCCCGTCCTGCTATATGGTGCAGAGGCTTGGACGATGACAACAACCGATGAATCGATGTTGCGAGTTTTCGAGAGAAAGGTTCTGCGAAATATTTATGGTCCTTTGCGCGTTGGCCACGGCGAATATCGCATTCGATGGAACGATGAGCTGTACGAGATATACAACGACATTGAGATAGTTCAGCGAATTAAAAGACAGCGGCTACGCTGGCTAGGTCATGTTGTACGGATGGACGAAAACACTCCAGCTCTGAAAGTATTCGACGCAGTACCCGCCGCGGGAAGCAGAGGAAGAGGAAGACCTCCACTCCGTTGAAAGGACCAGGTGGAGAAGAACCTGGCTTAGCATGGAATATCAAATTGGCGCTACGTAATGAAAAGAAGAAACGACTGGCGCGGTGTTGTTAACTCGGCTATAATCGCGTAAGCGGTGTCTACGCCAATAAAGATGAAGAAGAGGCTTTGAACAGTTTATATTGGATTTAAAAAATGTTTGGTCATAAAACAGCACATTGTAATTGAAAACATTAATCGTGCAATTATTCCCTTTGTATTAATTAATTCTTGATTTGTGTACTGGAAACTGAACGAATCAAGTAGAATTTAAAACTGGGCTATATGGGGAATAGGCGTGGTTGTTGTCCGATTTCGTCCACTTTCACAATGTGACATAAGAATGCAAGAAGAATACCACGTACTAAATTTTATCGAAATCGGATTTGTCAGGTCTCAAGTTATAGGATTTCACCAAAAAGTTGACGTTACCACGCCCATTGTCAAACTTTTACACCGGCTCCTATAAAGCTCTCTCATGCCATCTCGGTGGTAAAACTTATTATCTCTGTCGTATTTATTAACTGATTTATCGCGCTTTTAGTAGTTTTTAATAGTACCGTTTTATGGGGAGTGAGTGAAGTTATCCTCCGATTTCATCCATTTTAATACTTTCGATAAAAATTTTTGGTTTATGTCATATGCACATTAAACTTGTTAAAGGGCGGTGCCGCACACACTTTTTCATAAATTGGTGGCCACATGTGCCCCTTGTTACCGTGATCGTTTGTACCAAATGACAGTTTTTTATCTTAATTTAGTGCTTAGTTATTGCACTTTATATGTCTTCGGTTAATGGCGGTTTGTGGACGTGGCAATGGTCGGATTATGCCCATATACGAACTCGAAATTTTTTTTATTCTAAGGAATTTTTACAAAGTTACATCTTGCACGGACGGACGGACGGACAGACAGACAATCAACCGGGTTTTAAATTTTCTCATCGTCCTGATCATTTATATATATATATTTTTCCGTAGCAGAGTCGTGCACGTGGTTTCAACGTTTTTGAAGTGGTCGTGAGGACATGAATGACGATCAACATGTGGGCCACTCAAAATGCGTGATCACCAGAAATTCCATCGAAACTGTGCGTGAATACATCAAAAATCAGTCGAAATCATTATTGAAATTCATGGAAATGGATTTGAAATATCGATTTATCGCATATTGACCGAACAATTGGGCTTACGAAGGTGTGTGCACGGTTTGTTCCGCACAAATTGACTGACGACCAAAAATTGCACAGGACCCAACATTCGAAGGTGACCGATTATTTGACCAAAAATCAAAATTTTAGGCATTAACCACTCCCCCTTTTCCAAAATTTCTTACGCACAGGTTCCCTTGCTACTACGATCCCCTGTGTCAAAATACAGTTTTTATAATTTAGTGTAGAGTATATACATATATAACCCAATGTCATCTATCTGGTTTAGTTTTAGGTGATACCTACAACCTTTAGGTGAACAAAATTATAATACTCTGTAGCAACAGGTTGCGAGAATATGCCAATATAGAAGGAAAGACTATAAAAATAGCAAACCATGCTGGATGTACCAAGAATTTTAAATGCTGATGATTGACGACTAGCGCAAGAATTGTGACCAGACTGTAAGAGCCGCAAGCGTTACCTGCCATCAGGTGAATACCATTTAACCGAAGGCCAAGCAGTGCTTGATTGTTGGAAGAAATAATAAACAAACTGAGAGTGATGTTAGCCACAACTTTACCGTTTCAGCGAAATTCAAACTCTTAATTTTGTAAGCTTTCGCGGAGTCTTTTTTTTACTTTTATAGTTACTGCTGCAAAGCGAAACGGATTAAATAATTCTAGAATTTGTGTCAAGGCTAAAATTTCAGTTAAGAGCACTAAGCAGATTGAACTCTTGTTCAAATATGTATACGTATTCATACAAACATACACACGTTCATGTGTAATATAAGTTGTAGATTTGTATTTGTTTGATGATACAGGAAAATGCAACGATTTGCACACACTTCCGTCGTACGCAAACGTGTCTACTGTCGTTTTATTGTTGTTGCACATATACTTGATTACGAATTGGAGCAATGAAAGTGCATTCAGATGTCTCGTCGAGAGCGAAATGAGAGAGAGTGGAACCCGAAATGCTAGCTTTTTCTCAGTGAAATCAAGCTATTCGCGTTTTATTTAATAGACTATGCAATAATAAAAAAGCCAAACAAAAAAAAGTGTTTGCTGCAACATAAGTTCAGGCTCTATTATTTGATAAATATTCAGAAATTTATATTAAATTCAAATAGGATAAACAGGCTTGAAATTTTTTCTACTACTGATTTAAGTACAACTTTACATAGAAGTATCAATGTCAAGCTCATGCTTAAATAATTTCTCGGTCATCAGTGCTGATGTGGTAATTTCAATACTCCTCAGAGTTGTCTCAGATCTATTTCCCCATTTTATTTAAAAAGGAGAATACTAAATATGCTGATTGTGCTCCTCTCAAACGTGTTATGCGTGAGTTTAACTCGATTTACAAGAAAGTTCTTCTTGATTTTTCTCAACCAAGGGTTCCCTTCATTAACACCCATAATTCTGTTTTTTAGTTTCAGTTATCTATTTGTTTTTGTTATTTAATTATTTTATAATTCTAATTTAAATCTTAATTTTCTATTAGTCTGTAAGAATTAAGGTTCATAAACTTAAGAAACTAAATAATTGATCGAGATGTCCATATTAACTTTAAATAGATAAACAAATAACGACATATTCGTTAAATGAGAGAAGCGATTTAGCGGATTAGCACAATATTGGCCTCTTTTTATTTAATGGAAGTAAAAAAATTCAACCCAATTTACAATACATGTATCTTCAAAGGCTTTACATGTAACTAATTTGATGTTTTAAACAAAAACTAAAACGAATGATAAATGGATTAGTCTTTTATGCTCAATGTAGAAGGACTTTTTTTAACAAATCTATTGTGCTAACTGGAGCTCGTAAGAGGATGTATTATACTAAAACAAATTGTCCAATAAACAAACAGACTGCAGATTGAAAATTGTGAAAAATTATTAAATTTCATAATTTAGTCACGAAGCTCCGCAAATAGTGCGGTAATGTTAATGACCTTTCCAACACAGATTAGCTATTTGTTACTGAAGATCTCATGAGTTCCGCTATAACTAAACTACTTTTTTTGCTTTTAATTCCTTATTTATTTTACCGTTACTTCTCAAATAACAATTTCTATACACAAACCAGATTTCACATATATTTGAAACTCTATCGCAATTAGTAATAGCTTAACAATAATTTATGCAAACATAATAGAGGTCAGCGTCGTCACTTCACTTGCATTTCTTCCCCACACACTCATTGATTTTTTTCTTTCGGTTATTAGCCTCATGGCACACTTTGCTAAGGCGTGAACGTAACAACACTTGAGGTTATATTTATACGTTGTTGGCACGCCCTTTGGACCAGCGTCACTGAAGAAAATTAATCGATGCAAGAGGCAGCGACTAAGTATTGGAAATGTGTATGCAACGGCTCTCTGCACAACTAACATCCGTGACCAGACGTCAGTGTGTCGAGCAAGACATTGTTGAGGGCAATAAAGTCAAAGTCAATGTGAATGTAGCATTACCAAAGAGCGTTGAGAACTCAATTGAGGTAATTGAGAATGACTTTATCATGCGTACTTTCAAATATAGGATAATTAAGTAACAAATCAGCTAATGGCTTAATTTTCTCTATGTATGTTTTAATTAGGTAACGATCTGATTGAATTTGCTGGCAGAAAAATTGCCGTTTTTTTACTCACTATTAGGCAATTTATACTAGAGCTTAGAAGGAAAGTGAAGTTCCGAGCATGCATATTTACAGCAAGTTTGCCACTTAAGTCTTTTGAACAGCGCTAGCGTTTCTTCGAAAGACGGAAATCACCAGAAAAGAAATAAAACAGAAATGAGCAAATGAACAGAATTATAGATTGAACATTAAATAATTCAGTTAAAATAGGCATGCGGGGTTACATTAATTTACAACGAATCACAAAAAAAACCTCGAAAATTTTTCCCACATACCGGAACGATAAGGAGTTATAGTATGTTATGTTTAATGTTCTGAACATATTCATTAATTTTCAGCTTGTTGTAAGTTTGAGCAATTTTTCGCTCATCATTTCTGTGTATGCACTCCACCGGGCTATAAATGTTTTCGAAGTTTTTAACAACATTTTTAAGTCAAACATATTTCGAAACTTTTACACGTATCACATATTGGAGGTGTTTTCATTGATTATATTAATTTATATATTATTAAGTGAAATTTTCTCCAATTTTAATAATAGGGATGAGGTCCAATGATTTTGTGATATTTATTTTGATTGATGTGATTAATGAGAAATTCTCTAAAATCTTGCAATATAGTAGAGTAAGCGGAGAAATAAGGAATAAACCACTATTTTTGATTGTTAGTGAATTAACATTTGCAGGATGGGACGAACAAACAGAAATTAACAAATACCGTAAATTAAATATGTCTCTTCGTTTCACACCTTAATTTGTATATAACAGATAGAGAAAAACCTAAATCTTTTATCACGACTTTAAAAACAAAATTAAGACTGAACCCAACAACTCAATGAGATATAAACACGCGTACAAAACCAAACTGGTTTTGAACCCTATTTGTATAGAACAATGCATCAAGAAAACAAAAATCAATTTTCCTTTTTATTCAAAAAATCAAACAAAAATTCATCGAATTATTATCAAACATTGTCTGCATATTTAGGAATTCATCTTTAAAAGCAAGTGTTCAACGATGTGTTACAGCGATTTTTGTGTAAATCCATAGTCCAATGAAAACTATTATTTATTCCATTATTCTTCTCACTTGTATATCGTTGAAAAAATGAAATATTCAACAACTACTCGCTTCACTACTTTTCAATTTATGTTTTCAGATAAACCAGCTTTAACATCTTCGCCACTTCCATGCATTGAACATAAACCACGCATTTAACCTGAATACTAAATGAGCAACACATTGGGAATCTTAAGCTTATTTTTGTTATATGAGAAAAATACACGAAGAATGCATGGGCATGGTATATAAACAAAAACCCTCAGTAAATATGTCACTCAAAGAAGCGTCACTCAACTGAAAGAAAAGTGTAAACCGAATAGTTGCACATGAAGAATACACCTTTTTTTAGTTTTCACCAGTAACAACTGAACGCGACAAATTAAATTCTCATTTAGAAGAAATAAATTTTGTTTATATTTTTAGTAATTAAATAGGAACCATATAAATAGTGTATATATTTTTTTGTTTTTGTTATCGCCTCAAAACTTACCTCAAAATCATCTTAGTAACCCTCAAAATGACAGCTAGAATATACCGCCTCGCTTCGTTGTTGGCAGTACAGAAATGGCACGCAACAACTTTAATCCTTTATTCCAAATATGGCAACAACAGTAAATATAGATTATTTATTTAAACAATTTACAATCACTTTGAGTATTTCTAGCTAAATTCAGTGCTTCGCCGGGATTTTCGCGGCACAGCAAGTGCCTCGCAATTTTTTTTAGTATTGGGCTTTAGAGCTCGCAACAATTTGTCATCAACACTATGCACTCCGCCCGCTCAATTTGTCAAATACCACAATTAATTGTTTAGCTGCTGCGATCTCAACCAATTAGTACGAATCATTTAACCCACAAAATTGTCAAAGAAAATATAGTAATTATTGCACCACATGGATGTTACTTTATGAGTTCTTTCTTATTTCCGCAATTCTAGTAAATTTTGAGGCTGTTGTGTTCAATAAACTTTCTTTTACTTGTTATTTTTTGGTTTCGACTTTTTTTTCTTTACTGATTAAATTCGTACACTGAACCAAGTAGAAAGCTCGTTTTCAAAAAAAAAAATTTTAGTATTTATTCGCATTTCTTGCTGTTCTTTCGTTTGCGCAGGCGTATACGATTTACAAAAACTTCGATATTCGCTTAAGCTTCACTTTTCTTCCTTTAAAGTACCGTTAGCAGTTAAAAACACCGCAATCATCACCGTATTGGCGTGTGTCCAACGAACGACTGAATGGTTTGGCCAAGTGTCTACGAAAAATACCAAGCCACTACAGCTGCCACCAGCGCCGCCGACCAAAGTTGACGCATTCTTCGTCGCACAGCGTCAGCGTCTTCAAAGCTTTGGCTGAGAAAGCTTTTGTGTGGAAATGTAATGTGACTGGCAGTACGTATAGTAACAACTAGCAAAGACCGTAACGCTATTCATTACCAACACCAATGTCATCTGAACTCACAATTCGTCGTGTCTACGCAGCTGTGTCTGGAGCACAAACTAAACGCGCAGCAATCAGTTAAGTTGTATTTGCAAAGTCGATAGTACAGTTTTGAGTACATGTGGTGAGTTGTCCATTGCATATCATCGTTATCTTCGTTTTAAACATAAATACATTCCTATGTGGTTCTGGTTATATTTACCGCTTATTGGAAGCTACTTATAAGGTCCTGGTACTTATAAGGTCCGCTTACGCGGTTATAGCTGAGTTTAAAACAGCGCGTCAGTCGTTTTTTCGCAATTTGGCGCCAATTCGAAATACCAATTGCAGCCAGGTCTCTCCAATGGAGTGAAGGTTTTCCTCTTCCGATATCGGCCTCCGCCACGTTTTTATTCTTCATACGGGTAATTGCTATTCGAACTTGTTCACCATCGTCATCGATTTGAGAATCGGTTTCACCATTTTCTGGTGTTATGCTTTCACTGCCATTCAACAGGCCGGAGAAGTTTCCCTCCATAATTTTAGAATGCTCTGCACATCAGTCACTAAATCACCTCTGGAGGTTCTACAAAAGTAATCTCCGGTCTTGAAACCTTCTTTTAGTCGCATCTTCGAGCATTACCAGTGTTGGCCAGCTTGTCAAGCTCTTTATACTCGCGCATTTCGGCCTGTCTCTTTGGAATCTAGTACTACAGGTAATCATATTTCAGGCCTCGGCGATGTCGACCCCATTTGGGGATGTTTCTTCGTAGATGCTGAACTTACCGTCTGTTGTGCCAAAAATACCTTATTTGCCCACCCTAGCGTTAAAGTTGCTAAACACGATTTGGAAATTAAAAATACGGTGGCATGTCACTTACTTAATTTTATAAATTTTGAAAAATTACTTTTGTAATTTTAAAAATTTATTGGTTCAATCAAAAACTAATAAACTAGAGAAATCCAAATAGGTACGGGTGGACAGTAAGATTCAACCGAAGATTTTATGTGCATATACATATATATATTTTTGGGCATTCAGATTCTACTTCGAACACCTATACCAAGTTTTTGATGTAGGGAAAAATTCAGGGTTGTCCGGAAAGTAATATGAAGCCTCGGCTCTCAAGGCTATTCCGGAGAATGCCTTCCGTGACGCCTTCAATGCTCGGAAATCTCTTCTGCTGCATCGACGCAGAAGGAGACTACTTTGAAAGTTTTTAAATAGTTGTAACGATTGGTTTAAAATTTTTTTTTTTATTTTTTATCGACTCAGTCCTATTACTTTCCGGACAAACCCTGCAGTAGAAAAAATTTAAAATTATAAAAAGTAGTCAACTTACACTTTGAGGGTTCTTCTAAACCAATTAATTTGACTTTTATTGCATTGATTTCAACAGCGATTTTCTCCCTATACACCTAAGGTTCAAGGGTCTAAATGTAATATAATACGTCTATAAATTATCTTGATTCACATCAATAATATATGATACATTTATGATTACGAGAAGTTATTCGGTACCATATCAGGGCTTTACGGTGGATTATCAACCAAATCGAAGTTTTAAGTGCTCAAAAATGCAGTTGTAGAGACCAGGTGAAGAGTGAGCCGCCTTCGGTGGTTGATTTTCCTAATTTCTTGAAACGTAACTGGCAAAAAAACGGTTATGTACCATTGTTTTGCGTTGTTCTAGGAGAATGATTGCAACATGTTCAATTATATTTGGAAAAAGCGTCGTAAGCGTACATCTAGAATATTAGATTATATTAGATTCGGCTCATCTAGAAATATCCACACAGTCGACTGCTATTTTACTTTCGGAAGTATACGCGTAAATTCGCGTTTCATCATATGTTTCGTGTTCATAGACATGTTTCGACCGTTATCATATATTTTTAACATTTTTCTCAACCAATCGCCACGAGCTTTTTTTGAGCGGTCAACAAATTGTGTAAGATCCCATTAATGCCTTTAGTTGTCTCAATCCCACGATGAGTCACATAATGATCTTGCAACATCAGTTTGCGCACTGCATCAATAAATCCCGGTACAAGAACTGATTTTGGATGACCTCCACAAAATTCGTCTTAAAGTAAGCTACGACCTCGATTGAATGCACCATACTATCAATAAACACTTATCCATGATGGAACTTCAAAGCCAAAAATTTAATTTAATTCATCGACGCGCTGTTGCTGAGGTAATCCACGACAAAAGTTGTTAAAAATAATAAGTAACTGTAAACAACACAAAAAACGCTTGTATGTCAAAACGTTCTCAATATGTGTTACATTAGAAATGTCAAGCTTTACAAATCCCGAAAAATAAAAAAAGCAACCTACTTACAGGTATAAAAGCACTTGCACATTAGTACATGTGGTGTAAGTGTGAACGACTAGGCATGCGCCGGTCTTCCAACGCCAACAGGTCAATAGCAGTAATCAGCCACTTAAATAATAAATAACAAAAATGAAGACGTACTCATAACATAACTATACATATTAAAATATATACCATACATATGTATGTAAGCACAATAACACCTCTGATAAGGCAATATGAGAGCAAAATGAAAATAAACCAAAAAGCAATAGCCAAACAGCGCAACAAGTTCACCTTAAACGCCAGTCATTTGGACACATGACTATTCTCACTGCAATAATTGTGCTTCTTCTTTCCACTTCTGCTGCTGTTGCTTGTTTTCTAATTGCTGTGATGAGGCGAGCACATGACTGACCCAACGCCACAAACAGTATTCACAAAAAACATTGAAGCGAAAAGGCATTTACGAATGAAAACAGGAAGACTTTAGCCCAATAAGCTGACAGACTGATTCAAATACACAAATAGGATGCAAACTTACGACTATTGAGAAAGATATTACTCACATATGCATGTATATTTACTGTAAACATGAAATTTTTCCGCCGATGCTGCTTTACATTTTACTCTTGCCATCTTTTTACGATTTTTATAAGCATTGTAGTTCGATTTCCGTCTTTTTAGAAGGCTCTAAGTTTAAAAACACAATCCACACAAAATTCTGTTTGTTGTTGTTGACGTATAATTGTACAAACAGGTAAACAAATTAGCAAAAGCTAAATTCGGGATCGATAGATAGATATTTAATACTGAGGTATTGCACTGCGACCTAAGGTCTATTGTGCCCTCTCTTATATCACATATGTATGGTGATGTGACCCCTGTCCATGTAAATGGAACCGAAGGCCTTAAGCCTGCTTCTGAAAATTGCTGGGCAATCCAAAATCAGGTGTGCTCCATTCCAAGTCGCAGAACCGCCAGTTTGGGCAAGAGACTATGCCTATGTTGGACAAGTGCTTCCTGAGCCTGCAGTGCCCTGGAGGCGGAATTTGTCACGGGCGATGTTAATTAGTTTCTTAAACCTAGAGAGGTTGTGCCCTCTTAGAAGCTGCCAGTACTGTTCTCCCTCCTCCGTGCGGAGTAGCTCCTTAAGAATGTGGGACCCCACCGCGATGCATGGTTCTGGTCCCATCATCTTGGACGTTGCCGCAAAGCGGGCTAGTTCGTCAGTTAGTTCATTTCCGACTACCCCTTTATGCTCCGGCACCCAGATTAGGTTTACCCGCACACTTATAGGCGGTTCAGCCATCATATGCCCTTCTCTACTAAAAGCGATTTAACCTCATATGCTGAGGTCGCTTTTAGTGGCGCTTGACTGTCGCTAAGAATGGCGATGCGCTGGTTGCGATAGTTGCAGTAGAGATTGAGTTCTACGCACTGACTTATAGCAAAAACTTCTGCTTGAAAAATGCTTGGAAAACGTCCCATTGGTATGGATAGCTTGGTATGCGGTCCCGCAATGCCTGCTCCAATGCCTTCCGGTGTTTTCGAGTCGTCAGTGTACTAGTGGATAGTAATGTCTCACAACAGTATGTCAAGCGTAGAGTCATTCCACTCTGTCTTTTTGCCGGGAGTAACTATAAAGTTCTTTGTAAGATTAATCCTCTTTGTAACGCCGTCCCTTGAAATAAGGGCCAGTGGGGTGCTTTCCCCTAGTGCCTTCATCTGCTAAGACGACATTATCTTCTCTTTGTCGTAACCCTCTACTGACATTAGCAGCATGGTATGTTTCGCTACCTGTTTAATCACCAAATGCAGCGGTGTGAGATCCAATATGGCTTCAAGCGCTGCAGTGACGTATCTGTGTATTGCCCCTTAAGCACAGACACCGGCGAGCTCTTGCAGCTTCGATAGTTTAAGACCTTTCGAAGACTGAGTTGCCTTGGCAGTCTAATGATACCTAGCTTGCATCCCCAGGATCCGCCGGCCAGGCGTCGTGAACGTACTCCTGGCAACGAAATCTATCGCTAGTGAACAACTCAAAGAGCTTATATTCTACCAGGTTCCATAGCAAGGTGGATAGTACTCCACCCTCTGGTCAGCAACGTGCCAAGACGAATCTTGCTCGTGTGTAACCGAACATTTTATACTCTTGCAATTAGCAATAATCAAAGCCAGGATAATTCCTTCAGGCGCTGGTAAAACTGCAAAGAAATTGTGTGTAAATTACAATCAAATTAAGAATATTCGTGACTTATTTGAGGCTATTAACTTAGACTTCGTTTTATTTCTATATTTTGATTATCGCGCTTTTAGTACTTAGTTTTTAACACTACTGTTATGTGTTCACACTGTCGGTAGCGGTTCTCACAGTATTTATTTTAAGCGAATTTGGTTACTTTGCATTTTGTTTGAGAGATATGCAAAAGCTATGTATAGGTTTAGCCCTTGCCACTGCGATCCTCTATACTAAATTAAATTTGCAAATCTCAACTGAGTACTTAGTTATGACCCACGTTTTGAGGACGTGGCAGTGGTCCGATTACACTCATTTAAGAGCTCCGTCTGTTTGCCAGAAAACATGAACGATAACTGAGTACTTAGTTATGACCCACATTTTGAGGACGTGGCAGTGGTCCGATTGCACTCATTTAAAAGCTCCGTCTGTTTGCCAGAAAACATGAACGATAACTGAGTACTTAGTTATGACCCACGTTTTGAGGACGTGGCAGTGGTCCGATTACACTCATTTAAGAGCTCCGTCTGTTTGCCAGAAAACATGAACGACAAGTTTCATCGCGATATTATAATTTTTACTCAAGTTACAGCTTTCACGGACGGGCAGATTTCAACTCGTCTCGTTATCCTGATTATTTACTGTCAGTATAGTATATCTAACCTATTCCTCATTTAAGTATTTTCGAAGTTATTTTTACATCTACCGTTAACAAAAAATTGCAAATGATTTGTATTGTGCGTAGTTTTCACTCTTACTTGGTTTTTATAATATCGTATGCAATAATTTGTAACTTTATACTGGCGTGAGACTTTTTGTCAGTTAATGATGAATATATTCAATCATTATACACATCTATACACACGCATATACATAAATATCTGTGGTTTTCATTGCAGCTCTACATGCGGCAAATTCAGGGAACGTCGCATAAACCACAAAACGGAAATTAAAAGTTATTATGCCGCGTGTGATGTACTCAAAAAAATATATACATACAATTACTCACAAAATTGATCACAGTATCAATACGTACCCAATCGATGAAAAAAAACGGCTTCAAACTCAACCATACTTCAACGTTGGCTTAATGTGGTGTGCCTGCAATTTCGAAACCTTGTTTCACCACGTCCAAACGATTTATTTAAGTCTCGTCCGACCACACGACCCTCTCCCAGTCACTTACATCCAGTGTTGGGTTTTTGATCTTAGCAGGGCTTTTGTGCATTGTCTGTACCTTTAAATTATTATTCTTTTCCCGGCTATTTCCACGAATTTTCACATTTTCCACTTCATATGATCATAACAACGTCCCGTTCCTGAAGCTGAGTCGGATTAGTGCTGACTGCATATCCAAGACGGAATGAAAAAAGAAATGGCTATTCGAATGAAGCGTGATCAATTTTGTGAGACACTATACATGTATCTATCAAAGTCAATCTTTTGCAAACCTATCAATATGCATATAAAAGATTTTTGGTAAAGATATATATCAGAAAGTGCCTTAGAAGGAGTGGTTGGTGAAATGGCTGCGATACAGTCCAAAACCCACAACGTCATGTTTATGTGCAAGGATTTGGATGAAATAACTTCTCCAGAAGAGATTTGCGAAGCTTTGAAAAAAGAGTGTGGAATATAATATCTGGGAAAAATAAACGTTAAGAGTATGCGAAAGACCCGAAGGGGTACTCAAATAGCTGTCTTATGCCTGCGCGCCCAGGACGCCAAGAGTGCGCTCAAGGTAGGCAAAATAAAGATCGGGGGGTCTGTATGTTGCCTCCGGGAGTACTCCTCTATTCCCCGTTGCTTTAAGTGTTTCCATCTGGGGCACATGTGGATATGTAGAGAGTCATGTACTAACGATCCAAGCTGAATGCTTTGCAAAGGACCACACTCAGCCTTGAGTACTACGTGCCCCAAATATTTTGAGATGGCGAAATCGTTAGTAGTCGCCTTACTAAGCGAGCAATACTCCCTGCGTTCGGAAAGTAACTGGACTAAAGACATATCTGGCAAGGCTGCAATATGGTCATGTAAAGGACAACCATTTCCGGAGGTCATAATTTTTTCACATAGGCAAATGTACTTTGTTAGCTGCTACTTTGTTAGCTGCTTTGCTCCTCCCAGAGCCTCATTTATAGATTTCAAAGACTTCCTCCTGGAACTTGCTCTAGAAACCAGAGGCAAATCACCATTATAATCGTAGGCGACTTCAATGCATGGTCGACTGCTTGGGGTAATAGACGCACAAATCATCGGGGACGTCTGATACTTGAATTCCTCGGCCAAACGAATCTTACGATCTTGAATAGCGGAACGCAAAATACTTTTCAAAAGGGAAACAAAGGCTCTATAATCGACCTCATGTTTGCCAACGACGCTCTTAAGTGGGCGGTGACGGACATATTTACATATAGTGACCACATGGCTATTATTGCCGGAGGGACGAAACGCCACAGCAGGAGCACATGCCAAAAACGAACCTGGAAACAAAACGATTTTGATGCCGAACTTTTTGAGATGGTCTGGAATTCAGCAAATATACAAGGCGGAGACGCCACGCACTTGGTATCCTCAGTGCGAAAAGAATTGTTCACAGCATGTGATGCAACCATGCGTTAGACAACCGGAAGCCAGGGTATTGGTGGAATGAAGAAATAGCTGGACTTAGAAAGCTCTGCCATTCAGCTAGACGCCGCCTACAACGTAGTCAAAAGAAAGAAAATAGTATCGGAAAAATATTTAAAAGTCAGAAGAAGCTTCTAAAATCAGCCATTGGCCGCAGTAAAACGAAGTGTTGAAACACTCTGTGAGGAAGCAAACGAAGACGTTCCCCAGGGAAAGCATACAAAATCTGTATGTCTAAATTCAAAAATAAGACAAAACAACCCAAAAGCACATCCTTTATGAGAAATATCGTCGAAACTTTGTTCCGAAAACACCACACTATTTCTTATGCTAAGCCCCGAACCGAATCGTAGCGCCACCACTGCTAGTTAGTGAAGAAGAAATATTGGCCATAACCGCAAAAATTAAGAGCAGCAAAGCGCCTGGGTTAGATGGCATACCAAACAGAGCATTAAAGGAAGCCCCACTTTGAAACCGAAATTGTCCGCAGAAATGTATACTGCGTGCTTAAAAGAAGGAATTTCCCGACCTGTGGAAAGTCCAGCGTTTGGTTCTACTCTCTAAACCAAAAAAGCCTCCGGAGGAACCTTCATCATATCGACCTTTTTGCATGCTTGACACTATTGGCAAAGTATTAATATGAAAGCATAGTAAGACACCGCTTGGCGTTAGTAATGCAGAAAGCCGGCGGATTATCAGAAAGACAATGCGGCTTAATGAAAAAGAGGTCCACCATTAACGCACTATACGATGTCGTTGACACCGCGGAATGCGCCGCGATGGAAAGGCGAACAAAAAAATATTGTACGCTGATCACCCTGGATGTGAAGAATGCCTTCAACTCAGCAAAGTGGGCAAACATAATCAAGGCTCTGTATGACATGCGCGCTCCTCAATATCTTATGGAAATTGTCATAAGTTATTTTGAAAACAGGCGTCTTTTATTCGATACAGATGAAGGCACCAAGAGCTACTCTATCTCGAGTAGAGTACCGCAAGGCTGGTACTAGGCCCCCTTTTATGGAACATAATGTATAATGGGGTACTAAGGAGACACCAACCGAAATCTATTAAATTAGTTGCATACGCAGACGACCTTATTGTGGTAGCAGTTGCTACACACCTCGATGACCTCCGGATCAAATGCAACGAGTGCATAAACGGTCTGCGCCAATGGTTCTCCTCAAAATATTTAGAACTGGCGGAGCAAAAGGCGCTCATAAGTTCAAGAAAAGTGGAGGAAAGTATATCTCTCACCAAAGGGGAGTGCGAGATTCATTAACAACCACAGCTAAAATATTTGGGAGTAATAATAGACTCAAGGCTCAAATTTAAGGAATCTAGGCTCGAATTTAAGGATTGACGGACGACATGGGGACCTGGATTTCTACCTGACCCAAATACTAAATGGACATGGATGCTTTAGAAGCTATCTGTACAGATTCCAGCACGACATTAGTCCGAATTGTCCGTCATGTTCAGGGTGCTGTGAAGACTCTGACATGTTTTCTTTTATTGCCCGCGCTTTATAAGTACAAGGGAAAAACTTAAAACTACACTCGGTGGTAGTTTTATGGTGGAAAATTTGACGATACTCATGTGTCAGTCCACTGAGAGCTGGAGAGCTGTCAGCGAAGCGGCAGTTTCAATCATGACAAAACTGAGACATATAGAACAGTGTAGGCGTCCGTCAGTCCGTGCCATAAAAGAGACTTAAATGTCTTATCACTCCCACGAAGTAATACTTAATCAGGTAGTTTCGTGGGAGAGTCTGGAGTTGGGAGTAGGTTAGGTTTAGCGGATTAAAGTTCCGCACTCCGGCTTTTAATGCTTCCCCCTAATAAAAAAAAACATATAATAATAAAGCACTCAGTTGCATTTTAAAGTCATTCTCATTCATTTAATTATACTTTACTATAAGAAAATCATGAATCAAAGTTATCATACTTCGGCTTTGAAAGACTATTTCACCATAATTTTAAAAAGTTTATTCTCTTGCAGCATGTACTAACATATAATAGTTTTGTTCACCTAACGGTTGTTTGTATGTCCCTTATCACACACGGCAACTTTAGTTGCGGCAACTCTTGGTTTATAGGCGAGGGGGCGACGAGGAGAGGAGAATCGCGCCGAGTTTCCAGTGTTCGGCAACTCGCTTTGTGTTCTTATTCGTAACAGTTCGCTGCGACGTTTTTCGGCATTCGTGTCCTTTCTTTCGTAGTACATAGTTGCATTTGCGTATATTTTTTTGAAATTAATATTTTGAATATATTTAAAAAATTTAATTTCATATTTGGTAAGTAATTTGCAAATATGTATACAGGTATACATAATATAATATAAATATTTTAGAAAATGGAGTATGACAAAAAAATCGAATTAATTAAAGATATTGTGAAATGTATGGAGAAAGCCATACAAGTTGGTTCATACGATAGTGAAAAGGGTGATATATGTGAAAGTCTGTCATATAATCTTTTTTTTAATTTTGAATTATCAATAAAATGTATTTCTTAATTGACAGAACTGATTAATATATGTGATAGAGCGGCCCAAATACCTATAAGGAAAAAGAAACGACAATGGGTTAAAGTAAAGACTAGACAATGGGTTAAAGAAAGTGAAAGAGAATGAGAAAAAAACTCGAACAGAGTTGCGCAACACAAGTTGCTCGTGTGAAGGTAATGGGCGACAGCAAAAGAGAATCGCCCGAGAATTAGCAACAAAAGTTGCTTCATGTAATAGCGCTCTATCAAAGTTGAAATCTGATCGGCTGCCTGTCCTAATAGTTTTAATGTACATTGCTTCCAACCTATTTAAGCCAAATCAACCAAACCGGCTCAGAACAAATATTTTCAGCACCTCTATTGAAACTACTACTACTAAACATCAGTTACAAAAAAGCCATTGCCACCTTTAGGAGAAAATTGAAAGAAGCTAAGCGCTCAAACTTTGAAAATTTAACTAATAATATAAACCCATCTAGTAATCCAAAACAAATTTGGTCCAATAACAAAATGCTTGTAGGACCCTACATCCCATCCCAAATTAAACTTTTGGTGGAAAATGGCAACTCTATTTCTCACCCATTCGAAATTGCAAATCGTTTTGCCTCAAATTGGTCCCAATACTCCAGCGACACAAACTTTCACCAACGTTTCGTATCCGAAAAACTGAGATATTTTAACTCAACATACCATTGTAATCCATCTCCCACAGCAAAAACACTAGAATTCCCAATAACATACGATGAGCTTAATTCAACACTCACCTTAATGAAAGGTAAAACCCCTGGATTTGACCGGATTTCTTACGACATGTTAAAAAATCTTCCAGTCGGACTTAAGTCTAGGCTCTTGGACCTTTATAATGTGGCAGCATTATAAATATGTAAATTATATATTGTGGTAACATCATAAATCTGTAAATTATGTATCTTATTATAAATAAAGGAGTGTGGCAGCACGATCTGCGGCCATGTTGAAGATAAAGAAGAACGAGTGCAGATCATTTAAAAAGAGCGTCCAACATAATAAAAATTGCTTAAAATATCAGAAGTGGTTGTATTGCGCCCAAAATGTCATCAAACGAGGATTCGCTTAGTTTATACACAGTTGAACAATTAAAATCATGGTTGCGTTCGCTCAAACATAAAACAACAGGTAGTAAAGCCGAACTAATTGTTCGCCTACAAAAAATTCCTGAGGAGCTTCGTGGAAATTTTCGAAACTCCATGGTTGACGTTGACGCTGACGTTGACTGTACGCAAGCCATCATTGCGGAAAAAGAACAAGCTGATGAAATCAACGAAGGAGCGAGCAGTATAAACATCACCGAGGAGTGTGGTGAATTTAGCAATGGGATTGTACCACAATATGACGCAAGTAATCGAACGAGTGTTGAAAAGAAACAAAAAGAGTGGTGATGCAAACGAGTGGCGACTTTTAAAAATCGAATTAGAATTGTTGAAGCGTGAGTGTGAACTAAAGAAGATGGAAAATGAACTTCTAATGAGAGAAAAAGAACAGTTGAGAAATAGTGATAATCAAACAAAAAACATTTCCAATAAGCAAAAGTTCGCAGATGTTAAAGAACTTATATCTGAATTTTCTGGTAGTGGTGAATGCCTTAAGCTATGGCAAGCACAACTAAAAAATATCCAGAGTGTTTACCAACTTGATGATAACAACCTAAGAGCATTAATTGCAAATAAATTAAAAGGCAATGCGCTAAAGTGGTTACATTCTCGAGATGACTTGATTTTAATGCCAATCGACAAGTTCTTAAAGGAAATGAGCTCGCTGTTTGAAGAAAAAACAAGCAATTTGATGCTAAAAAAAGTTTGAAATCAGGCAGTGGTTGACTACCGAATCGTTTCGAGAATATTTCCAAGAAAAACTAATTCTGGCAAATAGAATTCTAATTGGTGAAGATGAACTTGTAGAATATCTAATTGATGGTATTCCGGATAACACTTTACGTTCGCAAGCTAAAATGCAACGATTTCATGACAAATATGAATTGTTAGAAGCGTTTAGAAATATTCAATTGCCACGATATATATCAAAGAAAATGACAGCAGACAATCAACATGAGCAGTCGAATAATGGACAACAAACAACAAGAGTCGTGAGATGCTACAATTGCAACTCCGTTGGCCATTTAGCAAGTGTATGCCGAAAACCCAAACGAGAGCTTGGTGCTTGTCATGTATGCGCTGAAGTTGGCCATTTAGCAGCAAATTGTCCACAAAGGAAGAGCCGCCCTGTACAACATGTCACAGAATTGATGGAAGGCGATGAATATGTAAGGTTTTTAAATTATGTATTTATTAATTCTAAATTTACTTATAAAACTTTATTAGGATCATTAATTGATACGGGAAACCCCATTAGCTTTGTTCGCCAACAGTTCGTACCAGATGTAGTAATAAACAGAAAGAACAATGTATTTTTAAAATATAGTGGTATAAACAAAAGTCCATTATCTATTGTCGGAAATGTAAACAGTTTTATTTTTTTCAAAAATAAAAGAATTGAATTAACGATGTTAGTCGTAACAAATGAAACAATGACTCATCCAATTATTTTAGGAAGAGACTTTTTAAGTAAATCTAATTTAAAATTAGAATGTAAAGAAATAGATTCGAATTTCAAAGTCGAAAATAACACATATGATGAAGAGTGTCAAAGATTAATGAAAATTGAATTTGATAACACTAAATTTTCTGTGAATTACAATGAAGTATTGAAAACTGAAGCAAAAACTCCTAATGTTTATATAAAAAATGATAATGTAAGTGTCTATGCAAAACAAAAATTTCTGCAAATATTTCAAGATTATTATATGTGCTGTAAGCGCCCCGATACGCCAAAAATTAGATGTGAGATGAAACTGTTGTTGAGTACAGAAAAACCTTTTAATTGTCCTCCAAGAAGACTGTCATACAGTGAAAAACAACAAGTTAGGGTTGTTTTAGATGACTTAATGCAAACCAAGATAATTAGGCCGAGTAAGTCAGAATATTCTTCCCCATTGTTTTAGTAAGGAAAAAAACAGGTGATATAAGGTTATGTGTGGATTTTCGTAGTTTGAATAAGATAACATTGAAAGATAACTATCCCTTGCCTCTTATTGATGATCTGTTAGATAGACTAGCAAATAAATGCATTTTTTCGTTATTGGATTTAAAGAGTGCGTTCTATCACGTAGATATGGTTGAAGATTCGATTAAATACACTTCTTTTGTAACACCGATGGGGCAGTACGAGTTTTTGAAAATGCCTTTCGGTCTGAAAAATGCACCTTCAACATTCCAGCGGTTTGTTAGCCATGTTTTCGATGATCTGATTCGAGCAGAGAAAATTGCTATTTATTTAGACGATATCATGATAGCTACAAGTAATGAAGAAGAACATTTAGACATTTTGCAGGAAGTTTTTAATAAGTTAGTACAAAACAAATTGGAATTGAGGTTAGATAAATGCCGATTTATGGAGTCAGAAATACGCTATTTAGGATATAACATTTCGAGTAAAGGTATTCTACCGGATGAAAAGAATGTAGAAGCTATACTGAATTTTCCTATACCCAGTAACACAAAAGCTGTACACAGTTTTTTGGGCTTATGCTCATACTTTAGAAGATTCGTTAAAGATTTTTCGCGAGAAGCTCAGCCTCTGTACAAACTAATAAAAAAGAATGTTAAATTTACATTTGGGGAAGACGAGTTACAGTGTTTTGAGAAACTTAAAAATAAATTAATTGGGTCTCCTATCTTAGCGATTTACGACCCAAGAGATGATACAGAGCTGCATTGCGATGCCAGCTCTCGGGGATTTGGTGCAATATTATTACAAAAAAAGAGTGACGACAAATTTCACCCAGTCTTTTATTTTTCGAAACGTACCAGCGAGCCCGAATCTAAATACCACAGCTTTGAGCTGGAAACACTTGCAATTATTTATGCACTTCGGAGATTTCGGGTATATCTTCAAGGATTGAAATTTAAGATAGTCACTGATTGCAATTCACTCATGCTAACTTTAAATAAGAAGGAAGTAAATCCAAGAATAGCCAGGTGGGCACTCGAATTGCAAAATTTTCAATATGTTCTCGAACACCGTAATGGAAATAGAATGCTCCATGTGGACGCACTTAGTCGCACTTCAAATATCTTAGTTCTTGAAGAAAATACGTTTGAGCAAAATCTGTCAATTTGCCAAAATCGAGATAGGAAAATTATTGAAATCCGGGGGGAATTGGAAAACAAGGAAAATGGTGTTTTTGAAATGCGGAATGGCTTAGTTTATAGAAAAAACGGACAAAATATACTATTTTATATACCAAATGAGATGGAAGAACATTTATTGAGAAAGTATCACGATGAAATGGGTCATATGGGAAGTGATAAAGTTTTCAGTGCTATAATAAAGTCATATTGGTTTCCCAAAATGAAGGAGAAAATTAAACAATATATCTCAAATTGCCTAAAGTGTATTGCCTTTTCCTCGAAGAGTGGGAAACATGAGGGCCTCTTACATAATATACCCAAAGGAAACGTACCTTTCGAAACTGTTCATGTGGATCACTTCGGTCCAGTGTCATTTAAACATTCTAAGAAACAATATGTATTTTTGGTAATAGATGGGTTCACTAAATTTGTTAAGTTATATGCGGTGTGTTCAGCAGGCACCAGGGAGGTCATGAGCTGTTTAAAATTGTATTTTAGTAGCTACAGTCGTCCAAAGGTATTGATATCTGATCGAGGCAGTGCGTTTACATCAAAAGATTTTGAAAATTTTTTGAAAACAAATAACGTAAAACATGTAAAAATTGCGACAGGATCGCCACAAGCCAATGGACAGGTGGAGCGCGTTAATCGTAGTCTTGCTCCAATGATAGCAAAATTAACCAGCGGTGGCTTTAATTTCAGCTTAGACAAAACTTTACCGGACATAGAGTATGCTTTAAACAATACGATGCATCGAAGTATAGGCACAACTCCAAGCGAACTACTTTTGGAGTTTCACAAAGGGGAACTGTCGTTGACTTTCTCAGAGAAAGACTAGAAGAAAATGATTTGAATAATAATGAACGTAACTTAGCAGATATTAGGGATAAGGCAGCAGAAAATATTTCAAAGTCTCAAAATTATAATAAATTGCTGAAAGATAAACATCGGACACAAAGAAAGTATATGGAAGGAGATTATGTTATGGTAAAGAATTATATAAGTAATCCAGGTGCATGTAAAAAGATTGCCCCCAAGTTTAAAGGTCCTTATAGAGTTTGCAAAATACTTCCTAATGACAGGTATATACTTAGAGATGTCGAGGGATTTCAACTTAGCCAAATTCCATATGAAGGAATATGGGAAGTAGCAAACATGAAGCCTTGGTTAAACCATGGTCTCCCTAATGAAAGCGTAATCGGGACGATTACATGTCAGGATGGTCGAACTGTGGCAGCATTATAAATATGTAAATTATATATTGTGGTAACATCATAAATCTGTAAATTATGTATCTTATTATAAATAAAGGAGTGTGGCAGCACGATCTGCGGCCATGTTGAAGATAAAGAAGAACGAGTGCAGATCATTTAAAAAGAGCGTCCAACATAATAAAAATTGCTTAAAATAACAATATTTTCGATAAAGGTGTGTATCCACAAACTTGGAAAACGGTCACAGTCGTTAATATTCTCAAGCCTAACAAGCCAAATACATCCATTTCAAGCTACAGACCCATATCCTTAATTCCCTGTATGGGAAAGGTGATCGAAAAAATTATTTCCAAACGCGTTATGTGGCTCGCTCTAAAAAATAATCTAATCAGCCAACACCAAGTCGCCTTCAAAAATGGACATAGTACCATGGATGCCCTTCTTTACTTCGATCATAACGCTTCGATTGCACTATCTACGAAAAACCATATCTCAGTCTTAAGCCTAGAATTCGAAAAAGCTTTTGATCGAGTAGGGGCGCACGTAGTATTAGAACAGCTAACAAAATGGAAGGTCGGGAAAAAAATTTTTAATTTCATTAAAGATTTTTTAACGAACCGAAGACTAAGAACCAAAACTAACAACATATATTCTAAGATTTTTAATTTTACTAACGGCATCCCACAAGGATCGCCCCTTTCTGTAACGCTGTTTATTATAGCTTTCAATGCTATCAGTAACATTTTGAATAAGTATAATCATATTGATCATATAGTGTATGCTGATGATGTTCTTATATTTACTAAGATAAAAGATTTAAACATTGTAAAAAACCACTTTTCCGAGATCCTCTCCGATATCTCAGACTGGTCTGAACTATCAGGAGCCCAATTATCATTCAAAAAGTGTAAGATATTCCACATGTGCAAAAAACTCAGTTATAACAGTATAAGTTTTAGTTCCAATAATACAATTATTGAAACTGTCGATAGACTTAAAATACTTGGTGTATTCTTTGATAGAAAACACACTTTTAAAGTGCACTGTAACTATATTAGAAACTGTTTAATTTCTCGTTTGAATATTGTAAAGTATCTATCATCCAAACATAGTTTAATCATAGTACCATACTCGTAAACATCACTAAATCTATTATATTATCAAAAATTGACTACGGTCTTCCAGTTTACGGTAATTGTGCCAAAAGTAACATCAAGCCTATATCCACAAATACCTAATTTGTACAGATAGCAAGTCGGTAGTCTCAGCCATTCAAAATGTAAATAATCACAACATAATTATTTCAATTATAAGAGATCTGTTAATCCAAAAGGAGCACCAAATTAAAATAATGTGGGTACCAGGCCACGTCGGATTACCTGGCAACGAAGAAGCAGATGCCAGAGCCAGACTAGCCACAAAAGAACCTCTACACATATACCCTTATTTAGATAAGTCGGACATACTCCGCTTAGGTCTAGATTTCGTCAAAGTAATGAAAGGCACATTACAATCTCAGCATCACTATTACGCGACCATCAATCCAGCAGGTGTTAAATCAACCTTTCCTATTACATGCTCATACCACGATGCCCAAACTTTCACTCGCCTTCGCATCGGACACACAGCTTTGACACACGAACACCTCCTCAAGGGTACGAATCCACCACCATGCCTCCTATGCAATGCAAACGCTACATCAGTGGATCACATTTTGCTAAGCTGCCCTGCACTTGCTGCACACAGACTCACCACTTTTGGCACAATAGATCCAAAACAATTACTAAAACATACCAATGCATCTAACATAAGACTTATAAATCAATTTTTATTAAAATGTAAAATTAAACATCTTATATAATTTAAATAGCAACATGTACGAGTATACTTCACCCTAATTCAATTATCACTATTAAGTATAAATAAAATTTAAAAATTACTATATTGTAAAGAATTAGACGAAAGCCTCAGTAGCTAGTGCTTCTTTCCAATCAAAATGTAAAATAATAATTGTATTACTATTTTACATCTAGTAATAAATAAATAAAACTACTAAAAGTGCTATAACTCAATGAATAAAAGTGTCAGAGGCATTAAATAAACCCAAAATTATACAAAAAAATTTATATATGAGAAATTTCGGGACTATCTTTACCAATTTCAACCAAATTCGGTACTTAGCATTATTTCTGACGGACCTATGTCACATTTTGAAAATGAACGCAACCGAACTACAACCATTCCTACTTTCCATTCACATTATTCTTAATTCCATATCATTCACTTCGCAGAACACAAATCGAGAACCAATCAATATATGCAAATGAAACTTTGCACTAATAATGCTTTTGAGGGGTGCTACCTGATAACCTGATTGTCAAAAAAACTTTCAAGCCTTCAGATACCGAAAATGTAAAGCCCAGTTCCTACGGCGAACTTACTTCTTATTACCTTACTTCTTATTAAAAAAAATTAGCAACACAAATAATAAAACAAGCAAGGAATGGCCAAATTCGTGTCTAACCGGACATTTTATAGTGTCAGGTGTTGCAAAGATAAAAGGCAGGAAATACTCTCAGGTCTTGAAAAACATTTTATAAAAATTGTGTTCGAATATATAAGTAGAATACGAAAGAATTCAACCTTCATTATTCGAGCAAACTTAATAAGTAATCTTGTTAACTTTTGTATATTTCAAGTCGTAGACTCACTTTCATAATTTTAATAAAATACCTCAGAGTTTTATAAAGATTTCCTGTAAAATATCTAGGCAATTCACAAGCTTTGTTGTATGTCTTATGTCATATTTTAATATTCTTAAAAAATACGACACTTGTGAGCACCCTTAACTGTTGTATGTCATATTTTGTCATATTTCTACACTCTACACACAATACGAGTAATAAGAAAGTAAACAAATACAGCTGATAGAATAACGAACTCAAGAAACATGCCACGCAGTGCTGTATTTGTAAACAAATACAGCCGATAGAATAGCGAACTCAATAAACATACCGCGCAGTGTTGTATCAGTCATATTTTAATTTTGCATGTGAAACAACAACAGTGCTAATATGACAGTCATAAAAAAATATGACAATATGACGATATGATACAATATGACACCTTGTGAATACCCTAATCAACTCTAAACACTGCGGTCTACCTGTACATGTTAGGTAACTGGGGACCTGAAAAGGTATGATCCAATTTCGACTAAAATGGAAGTTGAGATGCTTTTCTTATTTAGATGGGAATATAGCGGTACTGTGCTCCTTAAAGGGACAATATTTTAGACAATAAGAAGGAACACTCAATAGAACGTAGGAAATCATTTTAATAAAGGCTAAGCGAAAGAAAAATAGTCAACTAACTGCCCCCTTCACATGTAGTCAGAAGAATGAGAGGTGATTAAGCATATTAGATAAATAAACAAAACTTTAGGATCTGTCCAATGTTTACAACAGGGTTTATAAAATAGCAACAGCTGATATATGAAATTACGTCCTAAATATTATAATATCTACGCAATCAAAATACTTAATAAAGTTTCTTAAAAGCAATTTATAGACACATGCATACATATAATGCGTGAGCTCGAACTAAACACACTTCAAGCAGTTAAATATCAAACTTCAGTTCTAAGCGCAACAAATTGCACCACTCAAATCGAGCACCGACTTTTTCAATTAAAATTTATTCTTTCAAATTAACTAAGAAAAACTGAGCCAAAAAGTAAACGCAAACACAAATGAATATTGGCGCAATCACGCGACTTTGTCTCTGAATTCCAATTGCAATTAATTGGCAAATTTTTAAATACAGCACACTATTCACACCGATTTGTGAGTCTGTATGTGTGGTACATTAATGTGCACGGCACAAGCATTGTGAAGCCCTGTAGCGAAAAGGCCAACAAGTCTTTAACGTAAATCAAGTATTGTTGGCACTCAACAATAAATAATAGCGATGACGCAGCAGCAAAACCAACAGCCTACCACCAATGACCATAATCAACTGATCATGTGACCAACAAGTCCGCATTCGCCGAGCAAAAATGTCGAAAACAAAAACAAAATAAATAATTTACAAAAAGTAACACAAAAACAAACAAAACAAATCCTGCATAAACAACTAATGCAATTGAATTTGGAAACTGAAAGTCTTCCAAGGCATCCGGCACGGCGCAGCGGTGAAGGGAATGAGATGCTAACGCATGACTTCGCCTCTATCCCCAGTAGCGGGAGGCCACAAGCAACCGTTTTCGAACAAACATACTACAAATATAGGTGATTTAAATACCATTTGAAATGTTACAGAAAATGTACTCGCTTTTGAAAAAATGTAGATGCCAGTGATAATAAAATAACAGACCGCGCCTGCTGCCGCATGACCGCAAGTGTGAACGCGCTTTGCGTTGCACGCACACTTGTGCACCTCTGAATGCATCGTAACATACAGACAATGGACACGCATGTTTCCACAAGTGTATACTCACAACGCCATCAACAGGCTACTTGATCTTGCCTAGCCCGTGAAGTGTGTAAAGCAGTGCAAAAATACCGCACATGCATATATGTGTATATACACACACACAAATAAAAACTATGAAAAGTGAAGGTACATATTCGTAATAAAACAGGCACTGGCCACACCAGAAACCATACGCATGTAAGAGCTGCTCTTAAAAAAGTTGTATGGACGTTGTGCGTGCTTGCGTGGGTATTCGATAATAGCCCAAAGTGGTTACCAAAAATTTAGCATAAAATAACCACGTCATTATTATAAACAAAAAATGAATTATTTATTTCATTATTATCTTTAAGAATGGGTTACAATACGTTCGAAAATATCCAATTTAAGAGGTTATTAGTAAATCATGATGAAACCGTTAGTAGTGCAAATACTTAATGTGGTGAATTTCTTAAAGAAAGCTCCCGTCCAAGAGCACAGGCCTACACTGAAACATTGATAATTTTAACAGTAGTTTTCCATATATTTATCAAATTTGTAAAACCACAAACAGCCCTGTACTAAATTTGAATTATAATACTAAGTTATTGTTGTTAAAAATAATGTTTGTTTGTAGACGTCGTTGATACACACATACCGTATTTTTATTAAGAAAACTTAATTCTTCTTCTTTATTGGCGTAGACACCGCTTACGCGATTATAACCGAGTTAACAACGGTGCACGAGTCGTTTCTTCTTTTCGCTACGTGGCGCCAATTGGATATTCCAAGCGAAGCAAGGTCCTTCTCCACTTGGTCCTTCCAACAGAGTGGAGTTCTTCCTCTTCCTCTACATCCCCGGCGGGTACTGCGTCAAATACTTTCAGAGCTGGAGTATTTTCGTCCATTCGGACCACATGACATGACATGTCAATGTCGTCGTATATCTCATAATGCTCATCGTTTCATCGAATGCGATCTCTCTTCCGAAGCAGTTGGTAATCTTTCATTGAGAGCGCTTTTTACTTGGCGGGTCCCAAACCCAGCGCACAACCCTGTGAATTGGGTGTTTCGCCTTCTCACTTTAGCTCGCCTTCAAACGGATACTTGGTCAAAGACCGGAAGTCGGGAGCTGAAGTGAATGGCGATCAGAGAACTTTCCTCACTTGCGTGAACTTCTAGACAAGACTCCATCCTCCCATAAAAAATTAATTATTTGAGGTAAATTTACCGATTTCATTAGAGCAGTTGCAATTTGTAAATGCATATGTATATAGAGTTACAATACTTATATACTTATCAGAAACTTTACTTTTCAAAAAAAATTTCGAAAAAGACTTTCTTTCTTATATTTCAATAATTAATTTCGAAACGTGTCTACATTCAAAAATCATTCAGTTTGGCAGGTAAATCTATAAGCCTATGTATCGAAGCACTTTCTTTTGAATCTAAACTACTCCACTGGTGTTTGTATGACTATATTCAAAAACACCTTCGGAATACGTGGTCAAAAATTGTCATTTAAAGTAGATAAAGAGGAATAATTTATAAGAAGCTATAAATAACTGAAATAAAACAAGATTTCTTCGGAGCAATATTTAATGAATACGAAACAATTCCTGAAGAAACAACTAAAGAAGAAAATACTAAAATTTTTAACATGCGCTAATGCTTCGGTAAAGAAGAAATTATTACTTTTAGTAATCGCAAAATGATAAACATTGCTTACCTAATAACGTTATTAGACTTGTTAAACTTCATAAAATTAGATGCACTTCACTTTGAAAATTTAAACAGTTTGATATATACAGTAAATATTGACATATATTGACAATTTTTATATATATTTACATATTACACATACATATTTGTATTATACTCTTATTTTGATTACACGCATGTATTTTTAACTGAAATATATTGAAAAGTAGAAAATTAACACTTTGACCTTGACCTCATTTGAACGGTGGTACAAAAATTGTTAAACAAAATGATAATGATGAAATTGAACAGTTTTTATTTGCTAATCTCTATTCATTGCATTTAGCTCACCTTTCAGTATTGTAACTTTCATTCCGATCACGTTCGATTCAAATGGTTCATTCCATTTTCTTTTATTATTGTTTATAAATGCGACCTCTAAGAGCAAACATGTATGTACATATGTATAGGCACATACACATTTGCCAAATAAGTGTGCAGTTTCAAATCTGATAAAATTTCAGTTCGGTACCAAATACAAAAATAACGTCAAAACATTTCTCTTTAACATGAGCGAGCAGCTCCCCTACCTGACTTTGACAGTTGACTGGTTCGGGTAGGTTTTGACGTTTCGCAGTTTTAAAGACTGGAACGGACAAATTTATATTCTACCAAAAATATATGTGAACGGAGGAATTGTTGCCGCCATTCAAGATCGCTAAAAAATTAAAAACAATGATTAAAGAAAATGCCAAATTTAAATTTATTTGGTGAAACGTTTTGTAATGTGATGCATAATAGTATATAAATAGTATATAAAGTTCCAAAATCATAAAAAAATTTAAATAGTTTCTCCATTTATTAAAAGTCCAATATGTAATAATATTTGATCGTAATAAATGTTTGTTGTTTTAAGTTAAATGCCAAAAGCCAATCCTTTTGATACTTGTGTACCACTCTTTCCAAATGCTCCTTCAAGGTCCAAATGATTCGTTCTAACATGCCATCCAACTATACCCAGCTACTGGCGTATTTCCTGAATTAAATCTAATTAGAAATTTCTTTCTAAGTCAAGACTTAAGTCCATTAGAGCACCATGACTCCTGGACCTCGGTTCTTTAACTATTATGCACTCAAGCAATCCTCTCCATAGCTTATTGACCACAACTAACTCAATAAAACCAGTGTTTTAATTTTACATACTGCTGCCACATGTGCCATATGCGCCTCCAATGCAGCCAAAACATATCCATGTCCCTAACTGACGTCACTCCTTATTCTTCTATCTTCGGTTGTTTGATCCTAAAAATTAAAAAAAACTTGGTCTCTACTTGATGGAGATTATCTCCTAGTATAACCACAGTCAAATTTAGCACTGTCAATTTACGATTTGTTAGTCAACTGCAACATGTTTTAAATATTCCAATAACAGAAAACTACAAAATCCCTCCTCATTATAAAAATAATTCCTTACATACATATGTATGTATTGTATAAGTGTGGTTATGGATAAATAAATTGCAATATAGTCCAACTTCCATATAAACGTCAACTTTATTAATTCGCAGCGGTATTTTTGCAGGGTTAAAATGTTAACAAAGCCGTTATATACATTAACATAATATTATGTGCAAAAAATAGTAAGAATTTGTCCATAAATTCAAAATTCTTAATTTCCCTTAGCCCCAATACACTTGTGCCAACTTTTTTTCCTATCCTCGAAAGTCAATTCCCGGAATAGCCTTCAATGCGCGTAGCGATTCACGTTTAATGTTTTTGATTTACTCAAAATGTTTTCTTCGGGATAGTCTGTTGTCCGAAAAAATTTTGTGATTTTAGAACCAATCGTGCTTTCACTTTAGACCTAAATCGTCGATTCTCAAACATCAATTCTTTTGTTTTATCGACGTATTGATAATCAGTTGATGTTGATAGCCGTCTTAAACAAGGCTCATCGTCCACCAATCACCGAAGGCCTTTTCCAACCTTCTGAACCTTTCGGCACCAGAAATTTGGTTTCACACATAAAATTTAATGGAACATCTTTGTTGAATAAATTCACCCATCGCAAAAATCGTCGAATGCACTCTATGTACTTCAGAAAGACAAGCATAAACTAAACACTAATGTCACTGACAGTTATACCAACCCAAAAATAACATTTTGACGAATGGGTATTCTATACTACAACAGTAGCCAAGCACATTTTGAAAGGTGGTCAAATACCTTTGTTTTTACAAGTAGATTTGCAATGATGCCATAGCCACCGTTAATTCTGCTACAACACGCACAGATTTAGCAATCAGAAAGTAATAAAAAGCCTATGCTCGCTGGTAAGACATTGTGCGGTAGTGAAACTGGAAGTGGCATGCACAAGTTAACACCCATTTCAAATTCTTGTCATAACTGTAACAAATTAATTAATATATGTAGGTATGCGTACCCGTTTATTAAGTATGTTTTAAATTATTTCTTTGTACCCCATAATAATTAAAATAAAAATAAAAACAAGTAAGGAAGAGCCAAGTTCGGGTGCAACCGAACATTTTATACTCTTGCAACTTGCAAGAATTAAAGCCAGGGAAATAATGTAAGATGTAAAACGTCAACCAGAGGATCGGAACCTAAGAAGTTTTATATATGGAACACATATACTCTATGTAACTCATACGCTGGCCACTAAATTCAGCATAAATTTTGTTAGAAAAACGAAAGTCATTATATTTAGTATATGTGAGTTGGGTTAGTATCAACCCGATATTATCCATTAACTATTATCAATAATTTACCTCACATACAATCACCAATCATATGGAGCACAGTCAGCCAGATATTCGAAAATATTCCAGATAATGGTTATAAGGAAGTTAGGTCAAGTTTATGCCCAAATTTATGCATTTTTGGCACAAAGATATGCTGTCATGATTAAAACACGCTCTCCCAATTTCATTGAGATAACTCAAATATTGGCTGGAAGCTCCAAAATCTTTTTATTATATTATTTATATATCTCACTCATTGACCGATATTTTCGGTCAAAAGTCAACCCACATACTCGGTACCTAGGGTCTTTCCCCTCTACAGGGTTGTGCTGAGTTTAGAACCCGCCACGTAAACAATCATACCAATGAAAAGGAATAACAAGCCTCAAATGAGTGACGACAAAGGCAAACGAATTAAGGATTACCATTTCAGAACATACACCTGGAATATCCGGTTCCTTAATTGGAAAGGTATCGCTTCCCAGCTGGTTGATGTCCTCGTTAGTGTGAAGGCTGACATCACCGACGTTCAAGAAATGCGATGGACGGGACAAGGAATAAGGCGAGTAAATTATTGTGGCATTTACTTAAATGAAGAGGGAAACTCCGTCGCCGAATACTGTCATTCACCCCGGTGAATGAACGCCTAGCCGCAATCCGCATCAAAGCGAGGTTCTTCATCATATCGCTTATTTGCGCTCACGCCCAGACGGAAGAGAAAGACGATGTGAGGAATGCTGCTCCCTCCATGATGTCAAAATCGTGAAAATATTAATAGGTTAATGAATATAATATAATGAATATAGACCTTCTGGTTGACACACACACATCAAGTAAGTATATTAATATTCCTCTTCGCTTGAGTTTATATCACATTTGAAGATGTTTTTAATATACTTTAAGCTGGCGGTGTACAATATATCGTTTGTTCGGAAAATAATAGGACTGATTTTCTTCCGCCGCGACTGTACTTCGGAGCATGCGCTCACCAGTTGGATTCGGTAAAGGGCGTTCCTAGCTAACAAACGAGCGGTTGGTCAGTTGTCTCCGAGCACTTGGAGAGTCAGGACAAACATTTTCGCGCGACGGGTTTCTGTGTTAAACTCGGTAAATCTGCAACAGAGACGTTTGATATGAACAAGCAGGCTTACCCAGCAAGAAGTGGTATGTTTCGGTGGCACCAAACCTTTTTGGAGGGCCGGGAAGAGTTCGTTGATGAATGAGCAAATCTTAAGTAAAAACGATGCTCATTGTCTTTTTTGGCATCAAAGGCATCGTCCACTATGAATTTGTTCCTCCTGGACAAACCGTCAACGCTAAGTTTTACGAGGAAGTCCTTAAGAGACTCTAACGAAGTCGAAATCGCAGTCGTTTGGAAATTGCACCACGACGACGACCCGGCACACCGTCTTCCTTGTGAACAGTTATCTAACCATTGGCCGCCATCCCAACGGTTCCACAGCCGCCCTACAGTTCAGATATGGCCCGCCTGGACTTTTTTTTTTTGTTTCCTAGTCTGAAAAGGCAGTTGAAAGGGAATCCAAGCAGCATGCATTTCGGCTATTCCGGAGAATGCCATCCGTGACGCTTTCAATGCTTGGAAATCGCGCTGGCAGCACTGCATCGATGCAGAAGGAGCCTATTTTGAAAGTTTTTAAAGAATTGTAACGATTGGTTCAATAAATTTTTTAAATCGACTCAGTCCTATTACTTTCCGGACAAACCCTGTATTTTTCAACATTTTTAGCCCACAGGTACCTCTTGCTGCTGCGATCCCCTTCGATACCTTAATTTAGTGCTTAGTTACGCAACTTTATAAGTTTTCGGTTAAGGGTACAACAATTCAGATATGATATATTGTATGATATATTCGCGTATACATTTTAGGTTTTGCAGTAAATTTTTCTCTATTTAACAACATATGTGTACATAATTTAATTGATATACTTCTCTACTTTTCTGTCTAATCTGTCAAACAGCACAATTATTTAATAATATTGGTCTGCATTAATTCTTGTCGGATTGGATTACGAGTATAAGAATTTGTAGTAAATCAGATTATGCAACATAAATTTTTGTATGTGTTTTTAGTACCCACTGAAGACCTGTTTAACATCAGTATATGTTTATACTCGAATACCACTGAACTAATTTTGTTAACATTTTGAAAACAGTTTAATATTATCCTGGCATTTCTATGTAACAGTACGAAAATGGGCGAATTCAAAATATAACTACTTTCTATGTATAAATCTTTTAATTCCATTTGATTTTTCAATTTCCAATATAAAAATCATGAGCCACCTCATGAACGAAAATTGTCAAGATCGGAATACAACTGTTCCAGCCCCAGATATCGAATTTCCTATTGAGAACTTTTTGTCGAAATTATCGGTCAATCTGTGGCATGATAGAAATTCTGAGGGAATTCCCTTAGTCTTCATATACCTGATAAAAAGGTTTTCGAGCTTCCCGCTGATGTCATACTGCATATCTATGTACTATACTACAAGTATACTACTGTAGGTAAAAAGAAATAAGACTTTTTTATTTGAATTTTGTGTGAAAACCAATTCGTCGAAATTTTTTCTAGGTTGGTATAACTGCCAGTGACATTTGGCACAGATGATAATAATAATTGGTGTTAAGTATATGCTTGTCTTTCTGGAGTACATAAAGTGCATTCGGCGATTTTTACGATGAGTGAAATTATTCAACAAAGAAGTTCCATTAAATTTTGTGAGAGGATTCAAATTTCAAAAATACCGAAACGTTCACAATGTTGGAAAAGACCGTCAGTGATAATTGTTTGTCGTGGACACGTTCATCTTGATTGGTACGAATCATTCAAAGAGGGTCGAGAACACGTTGACGACGAACCACGTCCACGTCGACAGCCTTAACATCTGCTAATGATCAACACGTCAACAAAATAAAGGAAATGGTCCTTGAGAATCGATAATTAATAGTCAGAGATCTTACTGACATCGTTGGAAAATCGGAAGGGCCAGTGAAAGCCATTTCGAAAGATCATTTGGGCCTAAAGAAAGGGAAAGCACGATTGGTTCCAAAATCGCGCAATTTTTCCGAAAAAATAGTGCCGCGTTAACGTCTGTGAAACAAAGCTTTCCGACTACCAAAGTATCAAAAAACATATTACAAAACGAAACAAAACGATCATGGAAATGATGTTAGTTTTCCCTAATTTTATTCAATTTAGACACAAAGATACACTCTTAAGAGTAAAACACACACTCTCATTCTCATTGAGATAATTCACATATTGACCGATAGATGTGGTATCGAGTCACCCGGAGGTTCAAGAACTGTTGTATTAAACATATTGGATCTTGAGTAAATATTCACACGATTCAACCCATTTTTGAACCACAGATTTTCCAGGGTCAGGAAAGGATTATCTGTCAATTTCAATTTATATATCTCACACATCAATCGATTATTTGCGGTATAAAGTCAATTACAGGTTTAACAAGAAGTGATGTGTTTCGGTGACATCAGGTCTTCTTGGAGGGCCGGGAAGAGGTCGCTGATGAAGACCGTGCTGGGAGACCTGCGACTTCGACAAACATCGATAATATGACTCCTGTGCGCAAAGTTTTGAACTTAGACCGTCGACTAAGTATTCGTTTGATTGTCCAGATGTTAAATTTATCAAAATCTGTGCTTCATGACATTGTGACGAAGCACTTGAACATGTGCAAGGTGTGCGCGAAGATGGTTCTAAAAGTAGAAACTGACGGCCATAAATTGAGGCGAGTGGAAGTGTGCAAAGAAAATTTGAGCATGTGTGAAAGTGCCCCCAATTTTTGAATATACATAACAAGTCATGGATATCTGAGTATGATCTCGAGACAAAAGGCAATCTTTCGAGTGACACACGATCCAAGAGGATATCCAAGCAGCATACACCTCGAGTTTCATAGCTATTCCGTGACACATTCAATGCTTTGAAATCGCGTGGTAGCGCTGCACCGATGCAGAGGAGGCTATTTTGAAAGTTGTTAAAGAATTGTAACGATTGGTTCAATACATTTTTTTAGGTCGACTCGGTCCTCTTACTTTCCGGACAAACCTTGTGTAAGTCTTATCTCAGTATATTAATTTCTTCTTGATGAGTACACTAAAGAGTGAAAGAATCAAAAGGGATTCAAAATTATTTTATTTGGGAAGTAGGTTTGATTTTCAATTTCGCACCGTAACATAGGAATATTAAAAACTGTTAAGCACCAAATTAGGTTGAAATTGGACGGGCGGGTCCCCAAATATGTGATTTCCCCTAAAAGCAGGCTGTGCCATGCCTATTGCATTAAATAAAAACACCCAACATTTATTTCAATTCTAAATTATTATATATTGGACTTTTAAGGAATGGCGAACTACTTAAATCCTCTTTTATGATTTTATGGTATATTAAAACAACTGACTTTTGATCTTTCTATACTTAATAAGGTGAATTAAGCTTGATAATTCCAAATTAATAAATGTTTTTAATCATTTGTAATTGAAAATTTATTCTAATATGCATCAAATTGCAAATACGTTTTATGAAATGTATTTACATTTTGCATTTTCTTTGATTTTTATTATTTTACAATTTTTATTAGCGATCTTGAACGGCGGCAACAAATCCCTCCGTCCACATATATTTTTGGTATAATTTCAATCTGGCCGTCGCGGTCATTCCATTGCAAAACGTAAAAACCTACCCAATCCAGTCAATTGTCAAAATTCGGTATGTTGTATGTATGTAAGCTCGGTTCTCACATTTCCAGTGACAGGAGAGTTGAGCATCTCTTTATCTCTGTTACAACAGCTGACTGATTTGGATTGGAAGGTTTGTTATTTCGCCGACATCACTTTTTGTTGGACACAGAGGAGAAAACCATCAGCTGTTTGGAAACTTTTTTGGCGCAAAAAAAAACTTATATTACCTTTTAGGGTAAGTATACTAAAAATTATCCACAAGGCAACTGAGTTTCAGGGTTGCCAAGTATTGTTTATTTTGAATTTATATTTTTAATTGTTTGTATGAACATAACTATAAGCAAATTTTAAAGGCAATGCCAATTATTAAGACACTTCCTCCAGGAGGGCGTAAATTAAATACAACTGCCAAAAAGGAGGTTACAATCGAAGAACTAACAAAAAAGCTAGAGAAAATGGAACAAATTTGTAAAAAACTCTCATTGGAAATTTAATTCTTTAAAAGCCGAAAATATAAAGCTCAAGTCAACCGATGTAAAGAAAATTCCGAATTTGGGAAATAAGGTTGAATTCTCAACGGAAGAAGAAGAACTAGCTAGAGAAACGGAATGGATTCTTAAAAAAGGCCAGCTAAAAAACGGAAAGCGGAGTATTCTCCTGATCTGCCGGAAAAAGAAGTTAAAGCCATATCAAAACCGATTACCGATAGTTCGCGAGCAAAAATACTTTCTCTATAGAGGACTACAGATGCATATCAAAAGCACTTTTGAGTATAAATATATCTTGGTATAGCTTTGAGAACAAGCAAACGCGGCCAATTGAGTTATTGTAAAAAATTTGCACAATTCTTATGATTCAAAATCGATTATTGATGAGTTAAAAGAGCAAGGATTAAATGCACTTAGTGCTGTCAATCGTCTTCAATGAAAGACAAAACCTCCCCTCGACATGTTCCCCCGTGGCGGAAGCGCAATATTAATTAAAAATACGATTAAACACTTTGAGGAAGAAAAACTTTCAACTGATAAGTTTCAAGCTACAACAGTGACTATTTGTGGAGTTAAAAGTCCCCTCTCACTTACCTGTGTGTACAGTCCTCCAAGGCATCAATTCCAATTTGAAGAGTACCAAGACTTAATAAACAGACACAGGTATAGATTCATAATGGGTGGAGATTTCAACGCAAAGAACACGCACTGGGGTTAAAGGCTTACGACTACAAAGGGGAGAGAACTCTATAAAGCACTGCAACCGGAAGTTACGCATTTTCGACGAGCTTACCATCATATTGGCCATCAGATGATCAAAAGGTTCCAGACCTGATAGATTTTTTCATTGTGGGCAAAATATCCCGGAACTACTTGTCGATCAACAGGGTTATGACCTTAAGTCGGATCATTCTCCGATCTATTTAACCCATAGTGAAATCGTTAAAGACAAACCGCGGCCTTGTGTAATAAACGTACGAACTGGGAATACTTTAGAATGATCATGGAATGTTATGAAAGTAAATATGGCTCTATATTAAATACAGACCAGTTGGAATCTGAAATTTGACACTTTGCAACAAGTATGCAGCACGTAGCTTGGAAAAGTACACCAGAATTAAGGAAAATTGCTGTTGGCTCTCAATATCCCAATGATATAAGAGAAATTATTAAATTAAAGAGAAAGCTACGACGTAAGTGGTATCAAACTCGTTGCCCAACTGATAAATCTATTTTAAATCAAGTTTCTAAAGATCTTAATCGGAAAATTAAAAGGTTTAAAAATAAAAGTTTCGCAAAATATCATCGGTCCCTAAACATAGGAAGAAATTCCGATTACTCTCTCTGGAAAAGTTGTAAAAGATTACAAACACCAGAAATTCAAGTACGTCCCATTAAAATAAGTCTCTAGCTGGGCCAGAGACGATTCAAAAAAAAAACAGAAGTATTTTCGGATTATTTAGCCAAAATATTCTCCCCATATGAAACACACATAGATTATCCTACTGCTTCCAGTCAAGAAAGCGAAGAAATCTCAAGATGCACAAGTGCATGTAGGAGGACCTTCCCGTTTCAATTTAAAACTCATATTTGGAGAGGCTTTCTTGGAGGTGTCTAGGAACCTAGTTTTCCGAGTACCAATCGAAAAAAAAATTTTTTTTAACCACCCTAGTACACATTGTTTTGACATACAACAAGATGCAGCACTTACCAACTTTCATAGACGGTGCACGAATACCGTACTTTAATGCCACTGAATATTCAAGAATGACGTTTGACTCTAAGCTACGGTGGAAGGTTCACGTAAAAAACAAACGTAAGGACCTGTACATCCGACTCAAAAATTATAATTGGTTAATCGGTAACAAATGAGTGTTATCCATCGAAAATAAGTTACTTATCTATAAGCAAATACTCCGACCGATATGGAGCTATGGTGCAGAACTCTGAGGATGTACTAAAGCAAACAATAAAAAAGTCATTCAACAATTTCAAAACAAAGTACTAAGGCTAATTGTCAAAGCGCCTTGGTATTGTAGATGTTCTGATGTAGAGCGTGATTTAGGCGTAAACTCGGTTAACGCACAAGATTACTACGGCATTGTAACGAAGAAGTAGCCATGTTAACTTTTAGAGATGGACCACCAAGACGACGCAAACCCAGCGATCTTTCAAATTAGCCAATATTCTTATAGTAGTTTTGTAACTTTGTAATTATATGTTTAAGTCATATTCAAGTTGCTTGTTCGTTCTTTCTTTTATTTAAACTAGATGTAATGTAAAAATAAAATAAAATAAAAAAAAATTTAATATATAGTAAATAACTGACCAATATTACTGACTTCTTAGCACCTCCTCATAATCCTGAAATTTATTAGTTATTACTTTTTATTCTTTTGACTTCTATTTAGAGTGGAAGCAGAAACTTTTTACATAACTCTCGGCAATAAGACATTGAGTTATTTAAAAAAATATTAATTGAAGTTTGAATCATAGTATATTAATCGAAATAGTTTAACTAAACTACACATTAAAAATACAGGTATTGATTATTAACCTTAAAGGGTATATATAGAACATAAAATGTGTTACATGCGTCATACTTTATACATATGTACTTCCCCTACCCTTCCCTTATTGTCGTATTCCAAACTTAATTCAGTTATTTGACACATTTAACCCACCCACACATCTCTTGTATCTACGTGTGACAAGTTTGTGTTGGCGAATTGCTTCCTAGTGGAACGTGTCACCTGTGCAAATAACAGAGTATTGTCTTAACTGTCGACACTCTCTGCCTTTCGGCTTTACTTTTAATTGGCGAAAAGTCGCCAACTCATTTTGGAAGAGAACGACATGAACAATTTTAGTGTTTTCAGTTAGCTACATACAAGTAGTTTATTAATTAAGAAAATGTTTACTACTCGAAATATTTTTGTGTTTTTTCCTTTACTAACTGGGCTGGCGATAGCGGCGAATTCGCAACAATTGCACGAAATAGCCGCCACTGAAAGACCCGTATGCTCGGAGCGATGTAATTTGGCTTTTCGATGTGATCCTTACTATAGCGGCCCACCGGTGTGGACGATAATAGACGGCGTTTGCAAACTTTTCAAGACAGACTGTCTATTTGCCAGCACAAATTGCCACCGACAGAATAGCTGCTTACCAAGTAAGTGTAAATTATCCATTTGATAATTCCACCCTGAATCAACTCCACTTAGAATTGACAACAACTTCACAACAAATCTGCCAGACAAAATGCATGGATGCGTGTGAGCAAGCGCCTATAAAACCGGTGTGTGGTGTTTTTCCCTATGTGACGGTACATGGGGATCGAAACGACGGTATGATCACCTTCAAAAATCAGTGTGAATTGGACAAATGGTCATGCTGGAATTCGAAAGGTGTGTATTGAATTGACTAATTTTGTTGAGTGTGATAACACAATATTTATTTTTTATTATAGCATACATCTCAGTAAGCGAAGGTACCTGCTTCTGAAAAACCAATATTTGGTTGTGGAATGGTTACATAGGGCCAAATTGATAGGTCAATGAATTACATGTTTATATGTTCAACAGTGAAGTGATTTGATTGCAACGAAACAACGATTTATTTTATATTTACTCCGAAGAAGATAAAAGAACTTTATTTATTGTTTATTGAAATGACAAAACCGAAACAGTGTAACTGATTTTTTGTGTATTTCCATTCGTTAGGTGAGTGCTTGCATATTTTTTTTCTGAAATGGAATACAGCAATAAGAAGCGAGAACAACCCATTCAGGTTTCCTATGTATTCAATATTTTTTATAACCTGAACATGTTTTATTAACATATTAACTTATGTTAAGTTTGCCACGAAACTTATATTAAGTTTCACTATAGCATATAGCTGTCATACACAATGGCCGATTAAAATCAAGTTCTTGTAAGGAAAATTTTGTATTGCGAGGCTTAATGTTTTTGTGCCCATCCCCACATTTCTAGACATTCACTGAAATAGCAGTAAATTACGAATGATTTTATCGTTGAGCTTAGGTATGCGCCTAAATCTTTTGAACATGCCAAAGTCACAGTTTAAAGACGGGAATGGCGTTGAAATATATAGTTTTATATCCCCTAAGTTTTCTTTGGGGTTGAAATTCGAGGACTAAGCTGGCCAAGGTATTAAAACAATATTTTATTAGCCAATATGCTGGTTTCTTTTGGATCGGTATCCTACTTGAATGACCATCCGAATAGGCATATGACACCATAACACTCCATAATATCCTGAGGTACATATTTTGATCCATGATGCCATCTACCATATGAATAAAGCTCATACTGCTATAACAAAAACATTTCTATATCAAATTTACTTTCTTGACCGTATAATTTGGAAAATATATGTTTAGGGCTCGACAGACACACTGTCTAGAACCTGCCCCACCAAACAACACCAGTTTCGACTCATCTACCCAGAATATAATACATTATACACATAATTATATATTATGTTATGTATATTATATAACTACAGTGAATTAAACTCTGACACTGACACGTGAAAATCAATGACTATATGAGAGGTAGACAAAGCGGTGAATCGTTCATTCTACTTTTGGTAACGATTAACCATTTACTAAGCTTCCTTCTACGGAGAAAACTTTTATCAAAGTCAAAAAAAGTAATCGATTTCATAAGTCTCATTCTAGATCAGCAAGGTTGCGCTTTTCAAACCATGCAGTTCACTTGATTTTATTTTTCTGATGTGGTAAACCATTGGAGCTCTACAAACTTTAATTGTACATTTTTAGCGTTGAAGTTTTCTAAATTGTATTTCTATGAACATTATTCTACATGCAATTTTTTCATAAAGCTTTTCTATAGAAAATGCTAGAGGTTCTGTCCAGGTTTGCTGTGGCTGTGGGAGGATGGAGTCACGTGTAGAAGTTCACGCAAGTAAAGAAAGTTCTCTGATCGCCATTCACTTGGGAGTGGCCAGAAACGATTCTTTTACATATGACTCAAGCAGCTCACGACTTCCGGTCTTTGACCAAGTATCCTCTGGGTAGCCTAAGAACATCCGTTTGAAGGCGAGCTAAAGTGCCACGTAAAAAATCATACCAATGTAAAGGAACAACAAGCCTCGGATGAGTGACCATGGCAAACGAATTGAGGGCATGCACCTGGAATGTCCGGTCGCTTAATTGGGAAGGTGCCGCTGCCCAGCTGGTTGATGTCCCCGTGAAAATAAAGGCTGAAATCACGGCCGTCGAAGAAATGCGTTGAATGGGACAAGAACAAAGACGAGTAGGTCCTTGTGGCATTTACTACAGTGGCCTTATAAAGGAGCGCAAGGCAAAAGGTGTGGGATTCGTGGTAAGAGAGAGACTCCGTCGCTGGGCACTATCATTCACTCCGGTGAATGAACGTCTAGCCACAATCCGCATCAAAGCGAGGTTCTGTAACATATCGCTGATTTGAGCCCATGACCCGACAGAAGATAAGGACGCTGTGACCAAAGATGCCTTCTATGAGCGCTTGGAGCGCACTTATGAGAGCCACCCCCGCCACGATGTCAAAATCGTGCTTGGCGACTTTAACGCCAGGATGGGCAAAGAAGGTATCTTTGCCACTACGATCGGTAAATTCAGCATCTACGACGAAACATTACCAAATGGGTTGAGGCTGATCGACTTCGCCGGGGCCCAAAATATGGTTATCTGTAGTACTAGATTCCAGCACAAGAAAATACATACATCAAGCTACCTGGCTATCTACGGATCGAAAAGCCACCAACCGATCGATCATGTTGTGATAGACAGAAGACACGTCTCCAGTGTTCTAGACGTGTTTACGCTCCGAGGTCCTAACATCGACTTAGACCACTATTTTGTTGCAGCCAAGATTCGCACCCGCCTCTGTGCAGTAAAAAACTCACGTCAACAAACACAAGGAAGGTTCGACGTCGAGAAGCTGCAATCACAACAGACAGCCGAACGATTTTCTACTCGACTTGCACTCCTGCCCTCTGAGAGCACTCGTCAAAAACTCGGTATAAGGGAACTATGGGAACCGAAACCATGCTTTTCGGAAAATGCAAAAGAAAAACTGGTACCATGAAGAAGTTCGAATAGTAATTACCCGCCTGAAGAAAAACAAAGCGGCGGGAGCCGATGGATTGCCGGCCGAGCTATTCAAACACGGCGGCGAAGAGCTGATAAGGAGCTTCTTTGTATAATATGGTCGGACGAAAGCATGCCCAACGATTGGAATTTAAGTGTGCTATGCTCAATCCATAAAAAGGGAGACCCCAAAATCTGCTCCAACTACCGTGGGATAAGACTCCTGAACATCTCATATAAGGTTCTATCGAGCGAATTGTGTGAAAGATTAAAGCCCACCGTCAACAAACTGATTGGACCCTATCAGTGTGGCTTTAGACCTGGCAAATCAACAACCGACCAGATATTCACCATGCGCCAACTCTTGGAAAGGACACGTGAAAGGAGAATCGACACACACCACCTCTTCGTCGATTTCAAAGCTGCTTTCGACAGCAAGAAAACGAGCTGGAAGGACCTCTCCGAGCCGCTCGATACCAAACGAGGCTTCAGACAAGGCGACTCACTATCGTGCGACTTCTTTAATCTGCTGCTGGAGAAAATTATTAGAGTTGCAGAACTTAATCGGGCAGGTACAATCTTTTATAAGATTGTACAGCTGCTGGCGTATGCCGATGATATTGATATCATCGGCCTCAACACCGGCGCCGTTAGTTCTGCTTTCTCCAGACTCAACAAGGAAGCGAAACAAAAGGGTCTGGCAGTGAACGAGGGCAAGACGAAATATTTCCTGTCATCAAACAAACAGTCGTCGCACTCGCGACTTGGCTCTCACGTCACTGTTGACAGTCATAATTTTGAAGTTGTAGATAATTTCGTCTATTTAGGAACTAGTATTAACACCACCAACAATGTCAGCATGGAAATACAACGCAGGATTATTCTTACCAGCAGGTGCTACTTCGGACTGAGTAGGCAATTGAAAAGTAAAGTCCTCTCTCGTCGAACAAAAGCCAAACTCTATAAGTCACTCATAATTCCCGTCCTGCTACCTATATGGTGCAGAGGCTTGGACGATGACAGCAACCGATGAGTCGACGTTACGAGTTTTCGAGAGAAAGGTTCTGCGAAAGATTTATGGTCCTTTGCGCATTGGCCACGGCGAATGTCGCATTCGATGGAACGAGGAGTTGTACGAGATATACGACGACATTGGCATAGTTCAGCGAATTAATGTTGTCCGTTTGGACGAAAACACTGCAGTTCTGAAAGTATTCGACGCAGTACCTGCCGGGGAAAATAGAGGAAGAGGGAAACCTTCACTCCGTTGGAAAAACCAAGTGGAGAAGGACCTGGCTTCGCTTGGAATATCCAATTGGCGCCACGTAGCGAAAAGAAGAAACGACTGGCGCGCTATAACCGCGTGTCTACGCCAGTAAAGAAGAAGAATACATAGATAATACTACTAATGCCATCTACATGATTTCTATTAGTTAGATTATAACTATTAGTTAAGGAGATATAGCATTTGGCTGAAGCAACTTGTGCTAACTTACAAAAAAAAAATTATCAAATAGCATTTCGTGTGTTCATGAAGCATTGGTTTTGGGAGAAAATACTGTTGAATTTGGGCTGTTTTAATCCATTGTTTGTTTTAATCCATTGCATTGCGTATTTTGTTTGCAGTTCTATTCTACAATTCCCAATATTTAGCAATTTTTTTATCTTTTAGGAAGGATCATTTTGAAATTGTACGCATATACTTCATCGTTCCCGTTTAAATATTTCACTGCTCATGCAATGCTTACATAGAAAATATTTCTCTATATCTCAAATTATAATAGACCTTTTTATCAACACTCCAATTATTCCCCAATATTTTTATGCTAGATGCTTGGTTTGTTATGAATGCATTCGCCTGCTTCGCCCATAATCTAGCAAAGTATCCGCAATACCTTGATAATGCCATTTTTTGTTGTGATATTTAATATATCTGACGGGTTTGTCCAAAACAAACTGCCTGGTTCAGGACCACAGTCAATATAACCCATATAATAAGCGTGTATGGATATTCAATTTTTTACTTATTTCTCTCTATTTTTGAATTACGAAATTCCTTAAATTATTCCTACATGAACTTTTAACAAATGCTCATGATTTGAAATATAATTTTTGCATATATGAACTGTATTGAATTTTAACTTAATGGGATATTTCTTATGTCCTTTCCCTGGCTCTAAGTGACCTCATCACCAATTTCCAGCCAAATCAGTTCAGCCGTTCTTGAGTTATACTATAAATGCTCTAACTAACACGACTTTCTTATATATGTACATATTATATACGATTATAAATTTAAAAGCCTTCATAAGTTTTTAAGCATACATATCTGTAAACTTGACAGTGAACTATTTTCCGAGCTAGATGGCGCTGCCTATATGTTTGCGGGATTAATACACCACATTAGGACAGCCCCAATGATAGTCATGTCATGTTAAGCTGCTTAGGAAACGGCTATTGTAGCGATAAATCAAACATTAAATTATTCTCAGGTATTAGAATTTTTCCGATGTATATAATTTTTAATGATCTACTCTTTGATAATTTTAATCCAAATGGAAGCGTTTTTTAGGCGACATATACTCTAGACACGAGATTAGTCATTGCACAACTTACGCGATTTGACCGATATACGTGTATGGGGGATGAGGGAAGTATTAACCGGTTCAAGCTGTTTTGGCACACAGATATAATATTGTCAATTATATATATCTCACACATTGACCGATATAGGTAATGAGATATGACTATAATGAATGGCGTCCACATATTCGGTACCTAGGGGCTTCAACAGTTTTGGTTCAACTTGTGCAATTTTTGGCCAGAAGGTGACATACTTCAAAGGCACTATTTGTCCAAAGTTTTATCGCGTTGTATTAATTCCTTCTGGATTTGGACATTGGAAAGTGAAAGAATCAACTGGAATTTTAAATTTTCTTATATGGAAAGTATGCGTGGATGTAGCCTGATAACACTGTAAGATAAGAATGCCCGTATGTGAAAAACTGAATTTGGTTGAAATCGGATGAGAAAGTCTCGAAATATATAATTTGATAGTGGGTGGTGAAAGAGCGGTAGAGGGTGAAGCCATTTGTAAAAGTTCACGCAAATGAGGAATTCTAAGCGCCATTCACTTGGGAGTGGCCAAAAACGATTTGTTTACATATGGCTCAAGCAGTTCATGACATCCGGTCTTAGACCAAGTATCCTCTGGGTAGCCAAAAAACATCCGTTTGATGAAGTGAGAAAGCGAAACATACCCTCCCGAGGGTTGTGCGCTGGGTCGGGGGAAGCAGAGGAAAAGGAAGACCTCCACTCCACTGGAGAAGAACATGACTGCACTTGGTATCTCGAATTGCTGCCAAATTACGAAAAGAAGAAACAACTGGAGCGCTGTTGTAAACTTGGCTATATCCGCGTAAGCGGTGTCCATCGTCCAACTGTTACCCCTACTCCTATAAAGCACCTTCATACCATCTGGGGGGTAAAATTTAATATCTCTCGTGTATTTATTTGTTGATTTATCGCGCATGTAGTGAATTTCAACAGTACCTCTATATGGGCAGTGAAAGGGCCCTATTTCATCCATTTTTACTGTCAGTTGGAGTGCTTAGGGAATTTGCCTGCGTCAAATTAAGTAATCAAATTAAATACGGACTGACAGACAGATAGTTACTTTGTTTTCAACTCGTCTCATCATCCTGATCATTTATATATACATAATATATATCTAACTCGATCATATTTATGTGATACAATCTACTGTTCGGTGAACAGAACTAATATAGTGTTTGAAAGGTGAGATATTTTGTGTTTTGTGTTTTTTTTTTAATTTGACAAAATGGCAGCGATTTTAACAAAAACTATCGAATTTAGCCCTTTTTTCGATAGTTTTCCGCACAAAAAATAGGAACATTAAACAAATAAATGCTACTTCCATGGCGCGATAGAGAATGACGTTAAAAATGTTATCTCCAAATGGGAAGATAGCTAGATATCTTCAAAACTCTTCCTTTGATAGACGCGTTTAAAGACTGCAGTCGCTATGTTCCCCACTCTGTTCTCTTTCCGCAGGAAACACTGTATCGACCGTAATAATTTGAATTTCGATTTAAATTTGAGAGAATGTTTATTATTGAGTATACTATCCGATAATGCAGCAAAAAAATCAATTGCTCGAAAATTTCACACTGAGACGGTCCCTTAACCAAAAAAATTAAATTCGGGTATGTTGAAAAAAAGTTACAGCTTTTCAAAAATGAGTGAAGAAATTCGCTATATTTTGACAGTTTGTATGTATAAAGAAGGGAAGAATGCCACGCCAGCCACCAATGAAATTTGTGAAGTTTACGGAGACGATGCTGTATCAATTCCTGTAGCACAACAATGGTTAGCTCGCTTCCGTTCTGGAAATTTTGAAATTTCGATTTACTAGCGAAAAAATGACAAAAAGTGGCCGACCAAATTGATACATATTTGTTTATTTTTTTTCTCATTAGTATAAATGTAAAAAAATAAGTTAAAGTTTGATTAGAAATACGAAAACACTTTTTCGACTACCCAATATTATACTCTGCAGCAACCTGTTAGAAATTATAATTACCTAAATTTTTCAATCAAAATCAAATATACGACGTTATAGCGTTTAAGTATGAAGTAAGCCGTGGAAAAATTCAAATTCGAGATCAGCTGTTGCCATGAAATGAAATTACATAATGAGCTATCCAATACATGTACCATAAATGGTCTGGGTGAGGAGACAACATGACATCAATAAAATCGCTTCGGCATTTACAAATTTTCATTGAATGATCTATTTCTTAGTTATTTTATTCAAAGTGTTCATTCAGACTTTACCTTCCTTACTTGCTTGTTGCTTACAATTTGCCCCGGATAACGTGCTATTTAAAAATCACTACTATTAGTATGTAGCGGAGAGCTACAAAACTGAGCTCACGTCTGGGGATTTTTTGAACGAAGTACAATTATTTTTGTATACCCTATAAACACAGATGTATGAATTCTCCATACAAAATGAAAGAATGATAATGTTGGGAATATTTATTATTAATAAGGCTATACACTTATGTACATATGAAAGAATTTGTATTTTTTTGCAATTGCATACAGATGTACAAGTATATGTTTAAAATGTGTATGTCATATACATATGTACATACAAACCTAAGAGCATCAGAGCTTCTCTATTGAGAAAAGTGTAAAGGTGCTGCCAACGAGTGGCAAAAGCCATTTATTTAAATGAGAAGAACTGCCGCTTTAATATCAGTTCCAAAATGAATTCGATTGTAGTGACTTGTTTGTTAGTACTGTTGGGTACACTGGCTGCGAAAGTAGCGTCTGATTATACCCCAGCTGCTGATCCACCTCCAAGATGTAGACCAGGACTTATTGTGGATTGCAACCTTCAGAACGAAAACCTGGTTTGGTGTAAGGATGAGAATAATGAGTGTAAAACGATTTTGAACTCATGTCTTTTCGATCAAGCCAACTGTGCGCGTTACCGACTGGGACGGCCACGTAAGTATGAAGAAATGCATACATGTACGAGTATATGTAAGTTTAACACATAGGTATTCTCGAAATACAGTACTACAATTAATACCGAAGGAAGAATGCCAAAGGTTATGTGTCAATGATTGTTCCAATGCACCACAAGAAATAATTTGTACTCATCGAGATGGAAAATATTGCACTTTCCCCAGCCAATGCGAATGGACAAAGCATTTATGCAATACGGGCGAATGTGAGTGGATGCAAATTTTAACAATTTTTGGGTATTCTAAGCAATTTTCATCTCATTTCATGGGGACTAATAGTTTGGTTCCAGGAGGGTTTACTTCCCTGTGGTTCAAATCCAGTTCAGTGTTTTTTTTAACTGTTACACTTTTTTTGAAAGTTGACCTGAAGAATTGGAATTTTAACAACATAAAAACAAAATACATCAGAGGAATTATTTTGCTATTGCAAAAACCTTGCTCGGTGCATAGTTTCCGTACAATGGCACAACAACAAAACACACGCAAAACAAAATATATATACATACCACACCAAAACCCATCTCCAAGCTATCATACATACACAATGTGCTATATACGTGCGTGCTCTTGCATTGAATTTCGTGCGTTCTTGGAAGAGCAAAAGAATTCCCCTATATTAATAGAGATTTTAATAAATGTACCTGCAAAGCGTAATCACCTGACTGTTTTTATATATTTTTGGGTAAATGATAAAACGCGGCTATAACCCCGTAACCGTTGTGTACCCCAGTAAAGAAGAAATAATACAACAGGGAAAAAACTTTAACTTCAGTTGCACCAAGGCACCCTTCACAAGTGTCTTTTTTACAGCACAAAAGGGGTAAAAATATCTTTATCTTAATTTTAATCGCTCAATTTGTATGGCAGTGGTTTGCTATAGTGTAAGCCCGGTCTGAACAAAATATTCGGAGATTCTAGTTGTCATGGAAAATATTCTATATCAAATTTTGTGAAAAGGATTTCTCAAATAAGAACGTTTTCCATACAAGGACTGAGGTCTTATGGGTACATTCGATGCCATTATGTATGTATAACCGTTAAGGAACAATCTTGAAATTTGCGACGGACAAAGCCGGGAAAATACATTGACTTACAAGTAAGGATGGGCTCTCTCCCATTTTCAGAGTTTCATTTAAAGATACCAGGATGATATTATGCATCAAATTGGCATTTTTAAGAACAACGCAACATAAACGTATTAAAATCTGTATGATAGTCGAAAATCAGTATATACGATACACATAGGTGTTTGGGGAAGGTCTGGATTGACTGGTGGCTAGGAGACCATTGACCCGATACGTATATACTATGTACATACAAACATACATGGCAGGTTTGCGAATTTTTATATGTACTCTTGCAGTATGTTGCTACAGAGTATAACAGTTGTTTGTATCACCTAAAACTAATTGAGATAGTAATGTTGTTATATGCATACGTTTATGTACTATATGGTATAAATGAGCAGAATGACGAAACGAGTTGAAATCGGAGTCTGCTGTTCATCTGCACTTAATTTTGATATCTTGATGAAGCTTTGTACTCGTATTCTCGCAACACAGTGATGACGAGTTTGTAGATGGGCATAATCGGACCACTGCCACACAAAAGTTTATTGCATACTAACTGTCAAATCTATTGCCATTGCCGTTGCAAAATCTGTATTTGGGCATTTGTTATCATAACATAATAGGGGTATTCGCTTGCTCTTGCAAAACCCTTGCATGGTGCAAGAATTGCATATAATGTATTTTCTCTTGGTGCACCGGCACAACAACAAACACGCGCAGAAAATTATTTACTAGGGCTGTAAAATATGTCAGACTAAAACCTATGTATATTGGCGTGCAATGTCACGCAAAAATATAATTGCAACCCTGTTTTAGCTGTCATTTTACATAAAGACAAATTACGTCGTTAAATTGTTGAGGAAGGTAAGTTTTAAATAAGTTTTATAATTTCTATATAAATTATAAAGATTTGTTACATTTTTTTTGTTAAAAATGTATGCGGAAGGTGCGCCAATTCACAATAGCCATGCATAATAGTCATTCACAATAAATTGACCGAATCAGAGGTTCACATATCACTAGATTCTGCAATGGGTGCTCTCGTGCCCTTGTACATTTCGGTATAGTATTTTTGCAATCTGCAATCTTGCAAGAGCAAGCGAATACCCCTAATCATTTGCGAAAAGGCGTCAGGTAGGTAGGTTCGAGCTGATGTAGCGCAAGTTTTGAGCTCTTGAACTATTTAAGTTTTCATATGATCGAAAAAAATTTATATAGAAAATCCAAAAAAAGGAGAAATATATTTCTTTCTACAAATGTATTTTTGGAAAAAATAAAAATTCATATTTTCGGACTACTATATAATAATTGTATCATAAATTTTATGTACCATTTAAAACAATAAGTTTAATATGAGCAATGATATTTTGATTAATGCTTGTATAAGTTTATTAAATTTAAGACTTCGCTCAATCGTCAATCCATTTTGTATAATTTTTTCGCAAATTAACAATATTAAACTAAATATTAATGTTTTGGAAAAATGTATTAAATTATTTTGAAAATGTACTTTATGTTTATAAATTAACACAGCCGTCTTAATACTGGCTCTACTAAATTTAATATTACCGAAATGAAATTACTGCCGTCGGTACATGTGTAAATGGGATGTGTTGCCTCTTCAAAATTTATGAGAAATGAAAACTGATCTGTAAAACTGCTGAAGTGGCAGTTCATTGCTTTCAATATATGGCATACTAATTAGTATTCCATACGTATACGATAAGCAATATGGAGTCTCCACAAGCAAAACGCACGCAATATACAATAGCGCTATTCTCTTGCTCTTGCAAAACTCTTGCACGGTGCACGAATTGCAGATATTTCCTCTTAGTGCACCGCCACAACAATAAACACACGCAGAAAATTATTTGCAATGGCTGTGAAATATGTCAGACCAAAACCCATGTACTAGCTGTCATTTTATTTAAATACACATTTTGACGTTAAATTTTTGAGAAAGGTAAATTTTAAATAGATTTTATAATTTCTATTTAAGTTCTAAAGGTTTGTTACAGCCTTTTTTGTTAAAAATGAACGCAGAAGGTGCACCAATTACCAAAAGCCATGCACAATAGTCATTTACAATAAATTGACCGAATCAACAGTTCATATATCACTAGATTCTGCAATGGGTGCCCTCGTGTCCTTGTATATTGCGGTATAGAATTTTTGCAATCTGCAATCTTGCAAGAGCAAGAGAATACCCCTAATAAATTTTTGCATGTCGAGATGCCCCGTTGCACGAAGTTCCTACGATTCTTGATCATTGTTTTCACTATTATACCATGTTCAGACCGACACTTAATCACACGATTTCGGCTGTTGAATGGATTATCCCACTAATCTTAAAAAATTATCAAGATTTCGCCATACAAAAATTACAGTTCCAAATCACTTCATTGAAATGATTTGAAACTGATCCACGCTAAATCTCTCTGTGTGACTTTGATTTTGCGCAATCTACTTGTAAGCACTGGAAATCTGTTACATTATCACAGCTGATTTAGACACTACAAAAGGAAAAAAATTTAAACAAACAATTTTTTTTTTAATGCAATGAATCTAATTTCACCTGAAAATCGACTTAACAAATGAAAAAATGCATCCATTATTTCTATTATGTGGAAAATATTAAAAAAAAAGTCGGCTTTTATTTCAAAATACTATATGACAATATTTTCTTTTGATAAATATTAAGCGATGTGAATTCTTGAATGACAATAACAGCTGTTTTTTGATCTTTCTGACGGCAGTGAGAACACTGTTAGGTTATGAAATGCTTAAATGTAATCTAATCTTTTAAATTTTCGGTCTGAACATAGTATTACTGTTTTAGACGTCTGGGTTAAAATTTAACTCAATGCAAATTTAATTTATATAATTTGTTTTACAAATACTATTTAATATTACATTGCTAAATACTAACTGTATTGCTGTTTATATAAAAATAGTTAAATAGATGTTTTAAAAATGGTTATCGTATCACGTATAGCGTGGATGAAAACCAATTTTACTTGCAAACACAGCTAAGTTTGCTTATAACTTATTTTTGACATTTTACCTACTCTACATGACAATACACGGATATATGAATTCCAATTGGTTAAAAGTAAAGAATTTTCAGTTGGTACAACAATAAAATTTTGTTATAGTGGGATTTACTTTAAACCGTTCTATTCCGTTTATGAAAAATTTCCTACTGTAATTGTGACTTTGTTAATATTATTTACATATATGAATACCTAAAATCGTAATATTGTGCAACAAATAGAACAGTTTTAAATGCATGCAATCTCGTCACAACGCGCTTCACATATCAGCAAATAAGAGTTGAACAAATTTTGTGAAGTCTGAAATGTCTACCCACGACGGATCTTATAGCGAGGAGGCATACTGTTCTGTGCCCAGTACTGTTGGTGTGGAGATGACGTCGCAATTGGTAGCGCAACGTATGAACCAAGCAGCAGCTCAACCACAAACACTTTTAATGGGACCTCCATATATGTCTCCCGCATCACAAGCACAGCAACAACAGCATCAATTCCAACACTACAATGAATATTATTATAATTTGTACTCCTCACAACCTGGACAACCGGAAACTTACTCAGTGCTTCCAGTTGGTCATGGAAACTTTTTAAAAGTTTATCACTGCCAAGAAAATGCAGCTAATGCAGCATTAGCCAACGAAGCCAATGCTATATATCACGGACAGTCCCAACAGCAGGCTCCCCAATCGCAATATCAACAGCAGGCTCCCCCTTCGCAATATCAGCAGCCTCAACCAGCGTTCCACATACATCAATCGCAGGCACAGCCCCCAACTCCTCAATACTTTAATAGCTATGAACTTTTCTCAAGCAATACCTTGATGCCAACACCAGACAACCAGCCTACTCTGAATCGACCTGATATTAAAACTGGAACTTTACAAGTGACGCAACACACACCCATATTTATGGTGAATAATCATGAAGAACCTATTTGTCAGCAAGGTGCTAATACCGCATCAGCCAATATGATAATAAACAATCTTGTACATAATTGGTCACCGAAAGTAACTGGTGCCCCCATTCAACAACTTCCAATGCAATCACAAAATGTATTGAACTCAGAGACATATAACACTGCCATTGAACAAGAAATAAGTATTGGAAGTGATCAAATTATGTCCAACAATCCTGATGTAGTTGAAGAGTCAATACCATTTTCGATTTCTTCAACCGCTATTCAATCGCAATCAACGCCAGTATCGGGAACTGTTCCAGAGACAGACACTATGGATAATGAAAATCGGTGCAATTCCAAAGAAGCTCTCACACCAACATCAACTATTTCCGTTTCAATATCACCAACTAATCTAATTGTTCCTGAGGTGAAGAAGCGAATTGTTGCCGAAGTAAAACCGATGCGAATGTCCTATTCAGATGTTCTAAGCAAAGTAAATAACCAATCTGATACAACACAGTTACACCACAATTATAGGCAAACACAAGCCGGAAGAAGCGGAAAAAACATAACTTCGGAACGGAAAGGAGGAGATATGAAAAGCAGTGTAGATAACTCTTCGGGAAATGTAGGGCTAACCCGAAGGCAAATAAGTTTTGAAGATGAGACAGGAGGGCGCTCAAGTAAAAAATCTCCAACGCATGAAAACAAAGAAAATTTACAGCAATTTCAAAATGGTGGTGCATCTAAAAACACGAAGCGGATAAATCAAAGCAGCATTACTGTAAGCGTCAATTCGATATCGAACAATATCAGTAGCAATAATAATACTCAAAGCAAGGTTGGACAAAGAGGGAGCCAAAAGATAAACATCTCAGAATCAAGCGTAAGTCCTACTGGTTTTAATAAAAGCAACAACAACATAAATAAAAAACGCAACAATCATCGACGCAATGAAATCGAAACCAATAAAATCGAGATGAATAGCAACAAGAATCTAAAATCGAATTCTTTTAATGGTGACAAAGACTTCAATGGTTATTACAATGTTACGGCAAAAAACAATGAAAATGGAGAACGTGCTTCTAGGCCAAATAATAATGGTTTTGGTACCGGATCAAATCAATCTAATTCATCTACTGCAAATATAAGGAAATCGAACAAATCTTCATTCTACAACAATTCTAATACATCCCCCTTCAACGTAAATCAATCACGCACACGATATGCCAATGCTAACTCGAATTCCTCCTATTCATATTCATCAAAACGCAGCCGAAACACAAACTCCTCGTATAACAACTCTTCGGCAGGGTCAACGAATAGAAACTATGAATTAGCGAAAAAATTTCTTTATACATGGCTGGAATATACTATAAAGATATTGACTTGGTTGTTCTATTTGATATATGATATTGTGGTGCTTGGCTGCAGTGTGGCGTATGATCGTTTGGTGCACGCTGGTGAATGTTGCTTTCTGTATGTACAACAGTTACGAAAGGATTTTAAACAAAACTCCAATAAACCTAACATTTGGCTGAAAAGTTACTGGAGACGGTTTGATGCACGCTTTCAAAAGAACTCGCAATGGGCCTTTTGGCGAAATTTCTGTCAAAAGAAACCGCCTGAAATAACAAAGGAAAGTATGAAGAGTGGACGACTGCCACAGACAGGTGAGGAGGCCATGTATTCTCTACTTAATTGTAAAGGAAAAGATGCATATAGGTAAGTTTTAAGTGTAATTAGTTTGTTTATTTTAATGTTTTAAATGTAATGTTTGTAGCATACTGGGAGTACCGCCTGATTGTTCACAGGAACAGATACGTAAACACTACAAAAAAATTGCTGTTTTAGTACATCCGGATAAGAATAAACAAGCCGGCGCTGAAGAAGCTTTTAAAGTCCTTCAAAGAGCATTTGAATTAATTGGAGAGCCCGTGAGAAATATATGAGAGTAGTGTATAAATAATTTAATTACGCTAATAGTATATATTTTAGGAAAAACGACTTGCCTATGACCAGAGTCTAGCTGAAGCTTTACACGCTGAAAAAGCATGGACTGAGCTGCACGATTTGTTATCACAATTACAAACAAAAATAACCGAAGCTGCCAATACGATAAGGTGAAATGTGTTAAGGAAATCAATTTTATTAAAAAAAAAAATAAATAAATACATATTTTCAGGTGTAGTACTTGTGGCTTAAGACATCCCCGTCGAATAACGGAACGGCCACACTACGCTGCTAGAGAATGCGCTTCCTGCAAAATTCGACATTCTGCCAGAGAAGTAATATTAGCAAACAAATTTGTATGTATATACCAATAACAATTTTTATTGTATACACCAATTAGGGAGATATTTGGGCAGAAACCAGTATGTTGGGGCTACGATGGAGATACCTGGCACTCATGGAGGGTAAAGTCTACGATATAACTGAATGGGCGAACTGTCAAAAAGGGGCTCTTTCGCATTTGGAACCTAATTCTCATATGGTGCAATACCGCATTGTACGCGGTGCGCAACAGCAACAACAACAGCAGCAACAACCAACCACTAATTCGCCGAATCACCAAAATCCGCAGCAACCGTATTCTCAACAGCCAGGCCCGCATAATGATCGAAATGGCAGTGGAAAGTTCAAGCGTAATATTCCAACGAGGTAATTCGGAGTAAATCAATTATATGCTTTCATATATTTACGATTAAAATTTTAGTGAGGCATCATTACACGAGTTTCTTGATAGCTTGTATAGCGGCCAACATCCAAATCCGGGAAATTCGTCATCTTCTTACTCGAACGCATCACGTCGACGTACACGTCGCAATTGATTCAACATAGTGTGAATTAGTTGTAAGCTCTCCTATATTAATCTCTTAATGTTTCTCCTTCAAACGTACAACTTTTTATTATTTCATTTATTAGTTAGATGGAACAAAATTATATTTTAACTGTAAATATGCATTATTGCATTATATGACCACAGAATAATTTTAATTAAACTCTGTTGCGTGCATACATGTGTACATATTAACAAGTGCCGTTGAAACGCATGCGGCAACGTCTATACATATGTATATACATATGTATTTTCATTTAGTTATAACCTATTATCTTAGAGTTGTCTATATTCTAGTTTCTTTTTTTTTTTTTTTTTTTTCGATGGCATCACAATTTCAAAGGATATAAAAATTACATATTTAATGTGCACGTGTAATTTTATTTCTACAAAATATTATATCTAATATCTTCTACAAAAGAAGCAAAAACATAAAAAAAAATATCAAAATTATTACAACGTCAAAACAAATCTAGCAAAAAAAAAACATTTCTGGAATATAAAAATGTCACACATAATTATCCTCGAAACACTCGTGACTGCAATATATGTATGTATATGAATGTAATGTGCTATGTATTGGATTTAAGTGCATTTGATGTATAATTATTTTAAGAATCCAATAAACTAAATTAATAACATGCTATAAATGCACTGTTGTGATCATACATGAGACATCTTTTTCGAATTATTAAATATGGATGAAGTTAATAGATTTAGTATACATGGAATAGCTTTACCATGCATTGTGTGTTGCTTACAAATCTGAAATTGTTAGCACTAGTGAAGAGATATTTGGGTGAAATATATGGAGTAAAATTTTTTTTATTTTATTTGCAATCTAATCTTAATAACATTCAGCAAGATTGAAGAAATAATTATATAAAACAAGAAATATTTATTATTTCATTAAAATCGATTTTTTAACATATACAGTTTTATATTAGTTCGTGTATATTTTTAATTTCTAAAAGTCAAACCTAGGAAATGATACCTTTTGAGTCATCGAGTTTCTTGACTGTCATCTAATAAACATGCTGGATAGAGCATTACAATTATTATTAAGTTTAGTTTCTTATTAGCTTCTTCTGTTATGTAGCGAATTTACGATCTTTATGTACATTTTCATTGACTGGTAGTGTTTAAGGATTTCTATAATTGATTTAAAAACAGGGCCAGCTGTATAATATATACATATCTCTTTTTATACTCGGTTGAATTGAAGTAGCAATTCAACTTCAGATCAACCCAACTATTTTTTGGTATTATGATTTTCACTCGAAGTTTGATTGGTATCACCAACATAAAAAAGGAATGATTGAAATTGTTTACTAAGTAGCATTTACATTTTTTGCAAAGTGTTATCCTCATTACATTTTAGCACTCCAGCAGATGTTGATACTTTGATCTGGATGAGTGCAAATTTGTTGAGTAAATGTACTTTCAATTTATGAGGCTTTTGGCTTTGAATTAAATTGTTCTGTTGTACAAGTTTTTGATATACGATGGGATAACTATGAGTACCAGAGCATAATTAATGTGTTTCAAATCATATATTGTTTAGTTGTTATTATTGGGTTCAAGACTGAAACTTCAGAATACCTGCTAATTGACTGCATAGCAATCTATAGGCGCAGCCCTTGGATCTATGTTTCCAAATAGGGATCACATCGCTGGGGTTAGGTGAGACTTTGTGACTTAGGAGAGGGCACAATAGACCTAAGGTCGCGGTGCAATATTCGTTTATCTATCTAATCTAATCTGGGTTCAACAATAACAATATTCCTTACTTTATGCCCTATTATGTCTAGCTCAGTTTTTATATCACTAATTTCAGTTGACTGGTGTAAATTTTTAATTATAACTCTATAAGCTCTTTTTTGTTTGAGCTGGTACGTGTAAAAACTAATATTATTGGTTAAGAGATCGTCTCAGATCACTGATTTTCGCGAATTCTACTTTTAATTATGAAATTAACTAATCAGTCCGATTTTTTATAAATAAATACATTCATGGCTAATATAAACTGAGTTTTTTTATGTTTATTTATTGGGTGTATTATAGTTAAATAAATTGTTGAAATTACACGTAAAAACAGGCCCTGCACTATGTCTACGATTGCGGCCGCAATTTTAGTCTAAAACAAAAATTACTAATCTGAAGGAAAGTTTTTTCCTTTTTTGTTTTGAAATTGCCCCTTTTTCGATAGTTTTTCGTCGAAAAAAAAGAAGATTAAAAAAAATACATGAAAAGCTTCCATGTGCATTAGCGAATAATTGGAACTAGATATCTTCAAAACTCTTCCTTTGAGAGTGGAAACCTTTTGAGAAACCCATTCTGAGAAAATCGTGTTTAAAGATTGGAGTCGGTATGCTATACTACAAGGAACAGTGTAGTGAACGTAATAATTTGAATGACGATTTCAAAATTTGAGAGACTGTTTATTATAGTGTATACTATTCGGTAATATAGTACAATAACACAAATCGATTTTCAAAAATTTCACTCTGAGACGATCCCTTAACAAGTAGTATATAGGAACTACATTTAATCAATATTCTAACTTGTCTGTCTCTTGTTGACTTATGATTTAAATTTGCTTGAGAATAACCGAACTAAACATTTTTATACTCTTGCAACATGTTGCTATCACCTAACATTAATCGAGATCAATATCACTTATGTATATGTATACATATAAAGATCAGAATTACGAGATGAGTTGAAGCTGTAACTTCAGCAAAAATGAAGATATCTTGCCACTTAGTACACATGTTCCTTGGAAAAAAATACGATACAGTTCGTAGATAGGACAACTACCACGCCCACAAAACGCCAATAATATAGACCTTTAATTTGGCACAGGGAATCGCAGTAGCTAGGGGCATCTGTGGGCTCAAACCCGCCCACTTTTTGGTGAAATCACTTGTTTCGGGACTCGTTTTACCGATTTCGACTACATGACATTCTTCTCATAATTTTATGTCACAGTGCGAAAATGAGCGAAATCGGATTACAACTACGCCTACTCCCCATATAGCAAAATTTTAAATTCCAGGGTAAAATTTAGAATAGCATCCCCGGATTTCGGGGATAAAATGGGCTTTATTTCAATTATTTTGATTTAGTTAAATTTTTTGCATTTGCACAATAAGAAAAGTGCTGCCATGGTTATTTTTTTAAAGCTTTATTTACAACAAATATTAAAAAAATTAATATACAGAAACGTTATAGTGAAGTGTTAGTAAGTGAAAACTGCATAATATAAGTGGAAAAGTTATTCACAATGTACAAATTATCACTATAAACATTGTCAATTTTTCACCTTTAAATGCAAATATCTTTAAAACTATAAGTCAGCGGCAACTATATGTATATATTTTCGTGATCTGGAGAACGTCACCTTTCCAGTGATACCCGAAATCCGGGGATGCTATTCTAAATCTCAGCCAAAGTTTTAAAAGCCAACCAAAATACGGGAAATGTGGACTCCTGTATCTATAGTTGACTTTTGACCGAAAATATCGGCATCGATATTTTTCGGGTTAAAAACAATTAATCATTCCAGTTTTTAGGGTATAGTGTATGTTTGGACTATTTGGTAGCGCGAAATATTGTTAGTCTGAAAATTTGATATAAGAACAGTGCCGGATTAGCCACATAGCAAGAGTAGCAAATGCTACGGGCCCCGCGCTCAAACTGACCGTAATTAAAAAAATATCAATTTAAATGGAGCCTAAAATATCCCTGCTGCTTTAAACGCGAAGCGCTTAGGGTATGCTCCACTTCCACCGAAAATCTAAAACTCGATTTCGTCACGATAAATCGTAAAAATAAGTAGGCATTTTACGAACTTCTTAACTTTAATGTTCTAATGTTTAATTATAAATACAGTCGACTCTCGTTAATTCAAACCTGCGATAATTCGAACCTCTCTATAATTCAAAGTTATCACGAGTTCCCTACTAAATCTCTTTATATTTCGAACTAAATCAAGACATTTTCATACCCTTGGTAATTCGAACGAAAAAATCATTGCTATTTAACAAAACGACGCGTTAATTCGAACTCATCAGCGTCCAACATTCGACAATTCAAAGTTGCAGAGAGAAGAGGCGGAAAGATTGTAAGTACATTTTGCGACAAGTTCGAACTTGTACCAAGATACTCGAGCCTTTGTTTTTGTTATGATTAGTTTGACTATTTGACGCACACACTTCTCACGAATTGGTTTGTTTAGTTATTCAGTTACTGTTACTCTTACGTTGGTATGCAGATTAAAAGTTAGCGTTAGTTATGAGCCCTAGAAAGTATAAATGTTTGACGATTGCTGAAAAGAAAAAGTTAATCGAAAAAGTAGAAGGTGAGAAGAAGAGTGATGTTGCAAAAGAATTTAAGATTCCTCTGAGTATTCTCTCAACAATAATAAAGCACAGGGGAAAATTAACTCTAAGCATCAAAAACTTTGCGGGAAGTGAGGGGTGGCTTACAAATTTCAAAAAGAGAAATGGAGTTGCTTTTAAAAAGTTTGTGGGGAAAGTGGAAGTGTTGATGATGCAGTTTGTTTAGATTGGCACGGTAAATTGAAGACCTTGATTGAAAACTATGATGCCCGAGACATTTTTAATACTGATGAAACTGACCTATTTTGTAAATGTTTATCGGACAAGACGCTTACTTTTAAAGATGAAAAATGTCACGGAGGAAAACATAGTAAAGATAGGTTGACAGTTTTATTTGCAGTAAATATGGATGGATCGGAAAAACTTAAACCCTTAGTGATAGGAAAAGCCGCGATGTTTCAAAGGAGTGAAATCGTTTCAAACTGATTACCGTGCTAACAAAAAAGCTTGGATGACGACAGGACTTTTTAACAATTGGCTTTAAGCAGTTAATGGGGACATGAAATGACAAAAGCGGAAAATTTTTCTATTTTTAGACAACTGCACTGTCCACAACAGTCCTCCTACATTGTCTAACGTGGAACTTCTTTCCGCCAAATACAACTTCCAAATTGCAACCATTGGACCAAGAGATTATCCATAATTTTAAGACGTTCTATCGCAAAGAAACTGTTAAGGTCGTTTTAGAATCTAGCTATTTTACTAACTGACAAAGCATGGAGAGCTGTAACACCCCTAACGACTCTCAACTGCTTAAAAAAATCCGGGTTCTTAAAAGAAAATCAAGAAAATCTTCCAATACTTATAGATGATGAAGAACCAGCAATAGAACCATTAGTTGACATCAGCGGTGTGAGTTTTTCTTTTGTTCAAGCGGATGAAAATGTTTCTGTCTCAGGTTCACTAACAACAACACAAATTTCGAACCATTTGATATTTCAAACACTCGATAATTCGTAATATTTCAAGAGTCCCTCGAGTTTCGAATTAACGAGAGTCGACTGTATTATAATCGATATATTTAGACTAGTATCTATACTAGGTACATTTCTACCCTTCAAGCGTCCAGATTTTTATTTGTTTATTAATATCCATTAATTTTTATAACAAAATAAAATTATATTTCTGCCGAATACCGCTATTGTGAATTTTTATTAATTAAATAAATATTTTCATAAAATAAAATAAAATAAAAATAAAATCTTTATCGAAAGAAAATAAGTATAATTATTAATTTTTTACAATGTTTTTATTGAAAATAATTGTTTAGCGATATTCTTGTGACCTTCCATATTATAAAAAAAAACATTATTTTATATCATAAAACACAGTAATTAAAATGTTCTATCTAGTTATTTTTTTTTCCAAGCGGACGCTGACCTCTTAACAGGGCAAAAATTTTTAGTTCAGTCCAGCCTTAAGAGCAAGGTGTTTCAGAGTCTCAAGTCATGTTTTGCCATCTGAACCAGTGGAAAGATTTGTTAAGTTCTTGCACATGGAAGGTCATATGCTGAACAACTCGCTCAAAGTTTACTAGATTTCTTGAGTGAGAATGCAGTAATATCAAAAAATGTCGTGGGCAAAACTATTATAATGCCAGCAACATGAGTGGGAAATACATCGGCTTACAAGCCCGAATTAAGAAAATAAATAAGTATGTAGAATACATTCCCTGTCTTGCACATTTATTAAATTTGGTTGCAGACTGCTTTACAGAAGCATTACTTTTCTTCGATTTCATTGAAAACCTCTATAAATTTTTTTCCGCCTTTACCTATTGATGGGGTCGTTTTACGAACGCACTTGAAGATTCTACTTTAAAATTCCGATTTTCAAACGGTTATCGGACACTGGTGGTCAGCCCGAGCTGATGCTACGAAGACACTTTTATGTGATTTCATCACTATTAAGCAAGTATTGGGAGACATTTTCAATAACGTGGATCAAAAAGCGGAATGCCGTAATAAAGCTTACAGACTACTTTCAACGATGAATAAGTTAGAAACGGCAATAATGACAATTACGTGGAACGAAGTCCTAGAACGCTTTTAAGCGACTAGTGCTTCGCTGCAGTCGTCTGATCACGATCTTAATAAAGGGACACGCCCTTTATGAATCATTATATGGCTACGTCCAAGCAAAGCGATCCACTTTTTCAGATATTGAGGTAAGAGTCAAAGATCTGACCTACTGTGAAGAATATCAGCAACAGACATCACTACGAATCAAGCGAAATACAAAGTACGACCATTTCAGCGGCTCTACTACACTCGACGACTTTGTTGAAAATCAAACATCTGGACAACGTTTCGAATTTGAGGTGTTTTTTGTCATTATTGATAACGTACTACCTTTAACTAAACGTATGAAAGCATATCATACTACTGTGCCCAAAAAATTTGGCATAATAAATAAGACGTTGTATTTATTTTGAAAATTCTTTATTTATTCTTCCAATTCAGTTTCATCCCCTTCAAAGTAATCCCCTCCCGATGCAATGCACTTATGCCAACGGATTTTCCAATCTTCGAAACACTGGTTGTAGTCACTTTCCGGGATTTCCTTCAGTTCCGTCTTCGCTGCGGCTTGAATCTCCTCTATCGTATAAAAATGGTGTCCCCGGAGCGGTCTTTTGAGCTTGGTGAACATCCAGAAGTCGCACGGCGCCAGATCAGGTGAATACGGTGGTTGCGGAACGATATGGGTTGTGTTTTTGACGAAATGATCACAAATTACGAGGGCAGTATGCGATGGTACGTTATCGTGGTGTAAAAACCAAGAATTGCCTTTCCACAATTCCGGCCTTTTTAAGCGGATAGCGTTACGCAAACAACGCATAACGTTCAAATAATATTCCTTGTTGACTGTTTGACCAGTTGGAAGGAATTCATAATGCACAACACCACGATAACCGAAGAAAACAGTCAACATGACCTTGATTTTTGAGCGACTTTGGCGCGATTTTTTGGTCTCTGCTCTCTTTTGGCACGATATTCGCTCGATTGATCGGTTGTTTCGGGATCGTAAGCATAGATCCAAGTCTCATCGCCAGTTATAATGCATTTCATTACACCCTGGTAGGCGGAAAGCATCATTTCACACATTTCAACACGACGCCTTTTTTCCAAAAAATTCAATGTTTTCGGTACCAGTCGAGATTTGACGGGCTTGAGGCCTAAAACATCATTCAAAATAGTATTGGCTGAGCCTTTCGATATGCCAACTTCATCAGCAAGGTCTCTAATTGTTAATCGACGGTTTTTCAACACCAAATCTTTGATTTGTTGAACGCGAGCTTCGTCGGTTGAGGTTGATGGTCGCCCTGGACGCTCTTCGTCTTCGACACGTTCACGGCCGGCTTGGAACTCACTATACCACCTGTAAACATTTTTTTAGACATAGTTTCATCACCAAAGGCTTTCTGCACCATCCTCAACGTATCCGAAGCAGAAAATTGATTCCGTAAACAAAATTTAATGCAAATTCTGTGCTCAACAAATTTCGACATCGCAAAAAACGAAAAACTCACTTTTAGCAGCTCACAAAACGACACGTATCTCAAACACTAATGAATATTTTGACATGAAATTTGACATAAATGTGACTGACAGTACTACCAACCTAAAAAAAATAATTCTCCAAATCCTTCGACGCACGCAGTTTAAATTCAAATGTCAAATGTTATTTTTTGGGCACATTAGTAAAATTACTAGTGTTTTTGAAGTATTTCGACAGCTAAAATTAAAACAGATGTGGCTACTGTTATTGACAGCAAGAAACAGAAGCCTCTGGAACAGCAATATTATAAACTTTTATTAAATAATTCTTTAGAATCGTGTTTCCCAAAGTTAGAAATTGCTTTGCGAATTTACTTATCTCTTATGATCGCTAACTGCAGTGGCGAACGTTCTGTTTCAACATTAAAACGTATTAAAAATGAATTAAGGAACACGATGGGCAAAGAACGTCTTAATCATCTCACTTTGTTGAGCAAGACTTGCTTACAGAAGTCGATATTGACAGTATTATCTCTAGATTTGCCTATAATAAAACCAGTTTATTTGTAACAATTTTGTTTTATTTAGTACCCTAAACTTGAGAACCTATAGCAAACCAAAGGCCCCTTGACAGAATTTAAGTGTTGAGGCCAAGCCAACGAAAAACAAAGATGCTTAGGATCTTGTCTGGAGAAAAATGCAGCCTTTATATATGTAGTATAACCAATGAAGGCGGCAATAATATGCAATTAAGACAAAGGCGTATTATCGAATGACTAAAAGACCACAACCCTGTAATGTTGTATAAAAAGTTTTCTGATGTCGATCGGATGGACTTAATAACAGAGAAAAGACATACACTATTTTGAATTTGATAGTGCAGTTTTTAGGTATGACGATCTTGGCATTCCACTCGTCGCGAACTGTATGTCACGTAATAGGTTAGTATGTCACGTAATAGGTTTTTGAACATTAAAATAAACCTCCATTCTTAGGACAATTCTCAGACTGAAAATTCAAGTTAAAGTGTTCAAAGTAAGAACGTCGTGTAATATGATACAAAGGAATGAAATTTATCAATAGATGAATCTATGACAAAATATTTCAGACGTCATCCTTTTCGTAGAATTTTGGAGCATTACCCTTGTCGGCCAGCTTATCAAGATTTTCATACTCACGCATTTCGGCCTCTCTATTTTTCTGTCTGTACATGCGTCTCACTTCCCTCTTCAACTTCCGGTATCTATCCCATCTCGGACGTGTTGTGGTCGATCGTAACGTTGCGAGGTACCAACCTGTTCTTTTGCATTTTCCGAAAACTAATGGTTTCGGTTGCAGCTGTACGTAAGGAGCTTGAAATGCCGTACCACAGTTCCCTTATACCGAGTTGATGACGAGAGCTCTCAGAGAGCAGGAGTGCAAGTCGAGTAGAAAATCGTTCGATTGCAGCTTCTCGTCGTCGAACCTTCCTTGTGTTTGTTGACGTGCGTTTTTTGCTGCACAGAGGCGGATGTGAATCTTTGCTGCAATAATATAGTGGTCCGAGTCGATGTTAGGACCTCGGAGCACACGCACATCTAAAACACTGGAGACGTCATCTATCACAACATGATCGATCTGGTCTATCACAACATGATGGACGGGACAAGGGCTGAGGCTAGTAGATCTTTGTGACTTTTACTACAGCGGTCATATAAAGGAACGCATGTTCGGTGTGAGATTCGTGGTGCTAGAGAGACTCCATCGCCGAGTACTGTCATTCACATCGGTGCATGAACGTCTAGCCACAATCCGCATCAAACCGAAGTTCTTCAACATATCGCTGATTTGCGCCCACGCCCTGACGGAAGAGAATGACGATGTGACCAAAGATGCCTTCTATGAGCGCGTGGAACGGACCCGCCACTATGTCAAAATCATGCTTGGCGACTTTAACGACAGAGTGGGCAAAGAAGGCCCCAGCTACCACGAAAAAAATCCCCAAATGAATTAAGGCTGATCGACTTCGCCGGGGCTGTTGGAGCCAAGATTCAAACTTCGAAGTTGTAGATAATTTCGTCTATCTTGGAACCAGCATTAACAGCAACAGCAATGTCAGCCTCGTTATTTAACGCAGAATAACTCTTGCCAACATGTGCTACTTTGGACTTAGTAGACAATTGAGAAGTACCGTCCTCTCTCGACGAACAAAAACCAAACTCTATAAATCACTCATTACTCCGTCCTGCTATGTGATGCAAAGGCATGGACGATGACAACATTTGATGAGTTGACGTTACGAGTTTTCGAGAGAAAGGTTCTGCGAAAGATTTATGGTCCGTTGCGCGTTGTATAGGGCGAATATCGCATTCGACGGAACGATAAGCTGTATGAGATATACGGCGACATTGATATAGTTCAGCGGATTAAAAGACAGCGCTGGCTAGGTTATGTTGTCCGAATGGACGAAAACACTACAGCTCTGAAAGTATTCGACACTACCCGCCGGGGAAGCAGAGAAAGGGGAAAACCTCCACTGTTGGAAAGACCAGGTGGAGAAGGACCTGACTGCGCTTGGAATCTTGGCGCCACGGCTATAATCGCGTAAGCTGTATCTACGCCAATAACGAAGGAGAAGAAAATTAATTGAAATGCGTGGTTTCGGTTTGGGCGTTAACGGGTTAAGTCGGGGTATTGATACACATTAAGCACCATAAATTTAGTTGTCCATCGTTCCGCGGTTGAATATGACATTTTTTGAAAAACTGAAAACTTTATATGAGTTTTGGAGTTTGAATATTTAAAAAACTGTATGTCTCACAACATATTGCTTCAGAAAATAATAGTTTTGTTCACCTAACGGTTACATATACCCCGGTCAAATAATTATAAGTGCAATACTTCAATTTTTATTATTTTTAAAAGGAACGATTAGGGAATGTGGATTTTATTTCTTGGTTTTTATAATTAAAATACCACCACCATGAACGCGTTTACAACTTGGCATGACTTAGACACTCGATTTTCATATTTAAGGCGTACATCTTTTCTTATTGTTTGATGGACACGTTGTTTAGACACAGTTAGATCAAGTTCCGCTTTTATTTGCCTGCAACTCATATGACTTCGCAAATCTCTACATTAGGTATATGGGGATTGAAGGAAGTATTGACCCCATTCAATCAATTTTCGTGATTAATATTTTCGATAAAAAGTAAACACTAGGCACCGGGTGTCCATATTCAGAATTTCACTTATTTATATACTATCGTAGAACGCTCGAAATCGAAAAGATTTGTCCTGTGCAAATCTGGATCAAATAGATTGAATGGTTTTGGTGATATACGTTAGCACCCCACACATTCAAAAAGTATCATATGATGCATTAATATCATATGATACAAAGCAATATAATATCCTTTATGTCAACAGAGCGTTACCCGGGTAACTTTTTTGCCTTTAAAGTGCCATATCTCTGGATCCGTAAGTCCGATCAACTTGAAATTTCATGATTGCCTAGTCTGAAGGGTTTTACGTATTGTGGTTAAATCTGAGCCGGACTGGACCACCTGGAACTGAGATATGACCAAAAACTAACAACTATCCCTTACGTCAACAGAGAGCATACCCGGGTAACACATTGAATTTTCAAGCAACAATACTGAAAAAAGCGAAAAAATACATTTTTTTTTTTTAAATTCATTAATTTTTATTTAATTTATTAATAATAATATTATTTAATTTGACAATAAATTGAAAAAAATTGAAAATTAAAATAATTTTATTACTATTTATGGGCAATTCAGGCAGCGCGGCATATCCTTTGAGTGCTCTGAACAAATGGGCTTGCCGCAGAATGAGCATGCTTTTCGAGTCTGGCGTCTTCTGGGACATAAGTAGCAGGAACCCTTCAACTTTAGTCGACCAGTGTTGTCCCGCTCCTCTGCATCTGGTGGTGCCGTTTCCAGTCGCAAAGGTGCACCAGTTATAGCTTCTATTGCGTTGCGCGTTGAGAAAATTTTAGATATTTGCGGATTGGTGCACCTGACATCTACCTCCGCACGGGCCAGTTGCTCGCTGAGATTGTGCAGAAATTCCCTGCGCCGTGCTGTTGACACCTTCATGTGTGGATTTTTCTCCATGTAAATAATATATGCGGCAAAGGCTGCGACATCCAGGATATTATAAAAAAACGCCAAAGGCCATCTATTTGTACGCCGTTTGGTGGAATACTCAGCAAGACATTTGTCCATATTGTCAACACCACCTTTGTACTTGTTGTAATCCATTATCATAGCTGGTTTACGTCTAGGACCAACAATTTGCGTATCATAGTGCATTGTAGATAGAAGCACAACAGCTTTGTTCTTTTTAGGAACATATGAGCACATGACAACGCTCTCACTGAATGCAAATATGGTGGATTCTGGTTGGCGCCCTTTTGCAATGGACAATTGTTTTGGCACAAATCTGCGGCGCTTATTGACTGTGCCCAGTATGGACAATTTGTGATCGTTCATCAATTGTTTTGCTAAGTTGTGTGTTGTGAAAAAGTTGTCACAAACAATGTTGCGTCCACTTCCACGCAACATGCCCACGCACAAGTCTTTGACCACTCTTTCACCCACATTTGCCTCACGTTCGCCGGACGCTGCCTTTCCTGTGTAGATTTGGCCTTTGAGTGGATACGACGTAATCGAGTCACACATCCACCACACTTTTATGCCGTATTTGGCTGGCTTTGATGGAATATATTGCGTAAAGCCAGTTCCTCCGCGGAACGGGTACAGCTGCTCATCAATTGTCACGTTGGCTGATGCGGTGTAATATTTTCGTAAATTGCTATTCAGCATCACAAATATGTCAGATATGGCAGCCGCTTTGTCATATTGTTTGCGATGCTCCCGCGTGATTCCATTATCAAAACGGATGAAACGACTTATTTCCCAAAATCGTCTGACGCTCATTGAAGCTCGAAACAGTGGATGTGCAGTTGTCTTCCACAAATCTTTTGTGTGAACGTAGCCAGAGTGAGTAACGCCACCAAGCAGCAACAATCCCAAATATGCGTCGAATTCTGTTTCTGTTACTGCTTTCCAAACACGTCGTTCTGATGTTGGGTTGCATTCGTTTATCATATCAAACACTGTATTGGCTTTTCTGTTTGTTTCACGGATTATTACGTCACACATTTCGTTTGTCATTATTAGCTTGAACGTTTCCATTATAGTTTTACCATCAGTTAGGCGACTTGGCCCGTTCACTCCAGATCTTAGCACGTTGTGCGCTCTTACTCTGGTGTTTTGTGGTTGTGTGCCACTCCAAATTGTCTGATCACTGCTTGTGTAACTAGCAGAATTTCCTAGTTCCACTGGCTCTTCATCTATATCATCGTCACTATCATACTCTGGATTGTATTCAGGCGGCTGTACGTCTTCCACATCAGAGTCCGCTGAATTTATAACAGGCTCATTGTCGTTTTCATTTTCAAATGTCATCGGCTCTTCATCGCTATCTGGACACCCATACTCCTCTCTTCTCTCCCAGATATTTTCATGAGATTCATATTCAAATTCAGGCTCTAACCAACCTCCATCTGCCATTTTGTAATTATTTTTGCACAACACAATCTTTACTTTTTACCGTAGGGTTTCGGTTTCAGCTCTGGTTGCCCAGAGCTCCTTTATTTATATCCTAATTCATGTATGCACCACATGCTGAATGCATACACACATCTTAACACTAATCTACTGTACATACCGATAGTATGTACACATATCTTAAGCATAAGTGTTTTCAAGGGCAAACACAATGGTCTATTGTTAGTTTAAGGTCATTTGCGATCTTCAGGGTAAACATAATTGTTTTTTAGCTATTATTCGTTTAGGATCATTTGCGGTCTTCAGGGTAAACATAATTGTTTTTTAGCTATTATTCGTTTAGGATCATTTGCGGTCTCAAGGGCAAACAATCCTTTACATTGCATACATTAAATACCAAGGTCACTAATCAATATACCCGAAATGAACATTTATTGCATTGTTGATAGAAAAGGGTATTTGTAAATACATATCTACGTTTAAGACTAGATTCATATGCGCCGGCGATAATGAACATAAATATTTGAACTATGATATTTGTATCCTTACAAAAATATGTTCTTTACAATTATAACGGTTCAGAAATCTGAAAAAAAACTCCTTTTCACCTTACGCTACACTAATCTTCATACAAAATGTATGGTGTTACCCGGGTATGCTGTCTGTTGACGTGCGTATGTAAAATTCTCTGTTGACATAAAGGATATGACACCACTAATTCGCTGAGAGTGCGACACGTGTAGTGCCAACCTGTGGGAAGCGCAGCGTCAGCAAACTCCATACCCATTGCAGCGGCAAACGTAGGTTTAGAGTTAAGCGTAAATAATTGTAAAATTCAGTTCTTACACCGATTCCAATAAAGGAGCATAGCTCCCAAATAAAGGAGCATTGCTCCCAAAAAAACTGAGCATAGTTTCCGAAAAACATTTTTTTTATAAAAACTAACGAAACGCTTTTTAACTTATATACATTAAACCTATTAAGGAGCAGGCCCACGCCTACTCTTTTAACTACTTACTAAATTATAGGTGATGGCAATTTATAGTTTTTTGATTAATGGGTTGTATGGACGTGTTAGTGATCCGATTACGCCCATCTACATTACCAAACTTCTTACGTTACCAAGGAATGTCTGTATCAAGTTTTATAAAGATATCTCCATTTTACTCGAGTTACACCTTTCACAGACGGACAGACAGACAGGCATACTATATGTATATAATAATACATATAATAGTGAACAATGTTATTAATTATTTTAAAAATTTTCATCGGTTCAATTACATGCAAAGCCATGATTTTGTTTTATTTAAATGAAAACACGAATTACAAGAGCCAATCAAAATGTTTAAAAAGTTTCTCTGAATAAACGTATGACTGTTATATGGGAATTCGGGAAGTCTCCAGCGGAAGCGGCGTTTTTGTTTCGCTGGTTCTATCTGTCAAATCTTCATTTGCTTGTGGTTTAAAAACATCGATAAAACTGGGACTTAACTTTTTTCTAGTTCTTAATAAAAAAAATTAATAGTTGATCAGAAGATGAATTGCTTTAACCTAATTTGCAATTGTAGCCGTAATAATAAGTATAAAGTACTTTTAAAGTAGAAGTAAAAAATGTCATGTTCTAAGAGATCGGTGCTGGTGATCATCCCATTTGACAATTCCAATATTTTGTTTACTGAAGCCTGCACCGCGATTAGGGTAGGATAAGAAAGTGCAGATTATCAACAACAGATGCCAATGAACATGTTCCCGTGGTTAGCTTAATTAACGTTTCATATTGAGCGAACCAATAATAGATTCCGACGAATCTAGCTCCCTTCTTAATTTCTCTCACCTGAGCTCCCCAATCGTTATAGACGAAAACCCACCATATCAATTCGATTTATCCTGGTCGTGTTCATGCCACCGATAAAAGCCACCGCAATCTACTTGTTCATGGTCACACCCAATTCTATTAGATCAGCAGATCAAGCGTCGCTCCTATTCTTAGCTTTTATAAAGGCCTCCGACTTACTCTGCATGAATGAAGAGTACAGGCAGCTCTGTCGTCCTCTCGTACGCAAAGCACCTTTTACGTTTTCGCTGCTACAAGCAACAACCCACTCGGAAATCTGTACGATTTTGGGTTAGGTTCCTTCCTTTTGCGAAATCGATCAGACCTTATCCGGGAACATGTTATTCGAAATATTCTTGCATACATAAGCATCATTGCCTTCTCAAGGAAAATGTCGCAATTATTTTTACAATTCTAATACTCTTACACTCGTTTCTTACGGGGTACTAGAGAATTCAGCGTTAGTCGACATTCATAATAAGGAGGTAATATTATGCCATCATTCAACTGTTCGATAAAATTGGGCGAAAATTTGACATAGCCCTCATATAACTGATGTCAGGATTTTCGAACATCCGGTTGACTTTACTCCATATGATTGGTGATGATTACCCTCTACGAATAGTAGGCACCCTGCCGTGGTGCAGGGGCTTAAGTCGCAAGGCACCCCCCAACCAGTGTGGGTGGTGTTAATTGGCACACCCCAGGCAGGATGTCAGGTGCCGCATGCGTGCGGCAACCAAGAGCTACCACCTCCTAATCCAAGGTGTTATGTGATCCCGTGCCCATTGGATGATTTGCAGCCAGGAGGTAAACTCGGCTGTACTCTAACGGAGCCTTCCCAACACCGGGCCGAATTGGGAAGTAACGGTGGCCTTACCGCGTCATGGGGCTCTGGCGACGCGAACCTTTGAGTTCCCCTTAACATACATAGACCCGACGAACAAGATTGACAACGGCAATTTTCCAAAAAACCAAGGACAACGCAAACAACAGCGGTACTGTTGCAGGCAAGGGAGGCTCAGGAGCTAAACGCAAGTTTAGTTTCCTGGATGCCCTATCGCCTGAGGAGCGAGCCCTCATAGGCGACATCCACTGCACCCGCAAATAACGCAGCGAACCCCTCGGCAACTCCCCAAAGCAGGATCAGCTCAGGGTAGTCGCAACGAACTTGCGCAGCAGGAGGCGCTAGTAGAAAGAAAAGGAGGCGCAAGGGGAAACTGCCCCATCTACCACCAAGAGGGCGTCCGGGTGGGCATGATGACCCTCGCAGAGAGGGCCGCCTAAAATGGTATCTAAGGCACCTCCAGAAGGGAAGAACTCCTGAGGAACAGGGTCAGAGGCAACAGTGCCTCACTGGCCTCGAAGGTGCGTAAAGGCACAAATACTACATCCAGCAATAAGAGGAGAAGCGGGTTCGGCGGGGCGGACCAGTCAACGCAAATCCAACCGGGAGGATTGGAAGCGTAAAGACGGCGCATCTGTCAGCCAAACGCAAAAGCAGCCAGATAACGCCACAGGAGCCACCAAACTTCAAGAGGTAATGAGGCAACTACGCCCAGGTAGCCAACTCTCCGCACCGAATCCTCCTCGGGCAGCTGAGGGACAGCGCAGATATGCGGATGCATTGAAAAGCATACGGATGTCTGTGCTGCCTCTGAACTACCCGGCAAAGACTCTGGGAGCAGAGGAGCCTACTGCTCTGCAAGATCTCCTCATTGAAGAGGTGTACAAGGGATAGGAGAACCCGGTAGCCTTCTTCAAAATCGGGTTCATGCAGGTCGACTGAGAGGATGAAGCAAGCGTCAACTAGCTACCGGAGATCGCTCATAAGCTAGTGGGCTGGGAAGGCCCCATTCTATGCGTGAAGAGTGGGGAGGTCACCCTCGGCCTGGCGAGTGGTCGACAGCAAAGTGGAGGGTTCCGAATGGAGGTTGAACTTGTGTGTGGACGAAGAGTCCTAAAAATTCTCCGTCTGAGCTATCAGTTTAGCACGGTAGTCATGAGGCCCTATAAACCGAAAGCTACTGATAAGCAAGACGAGAAGATGCAGGTAGACGAGGAGTCCCAGCACCAGTTTGGCCGAGCAGGTTTCAACTGCGGAGGCCACAGTGGAAGTCACAGCTGTAGAGCCGATGGTGGAAGAGGGGGTTCTACCCTCTACGCAAGAGCTTCTAGAGGGACTTCAGGACCTAGATGGAATTGCGAAGGACGGGGCAGATGAGGACCAGTTCCTCATTGAACCGATCCTATAGTACTCGCAGGTATGGAAGTAGCCCAGGTAAACCTGCATCACGCGTTAGAGTTAAGTCTGAAAGAGGAAGGGAAGCTAGACAGAGGTACAATGGCCTTGGGACTGCAGAGCAGGCTATATGCCAGGCGCGTATCACTGCAGCTGCCCCCTAAAGACGATCACCAGAGGACGCAACTGTCTCTGATGGTCAAGAAAACCCTCGAAACTCAGATCACAAGTACGTAAGCTCTTCAACAAAACCAAGCGTACTGAGAACTGAGAGAAGTACCGTAGAAACCTAACAGCCTATAATAAGGAGATTAGGTCTGTAAAGCAGGACAATTTTAGAAATTTCTGTGAAAATGTCTCTTATACACCAAAGGCATCAAAACTGCACAAAGCTCTGGCTAGGGGAAGACGAACACAGATCTAGCGATTAAAAAATCTGACGGTACTTATACGACCAATGCGGAGGAAAGAGCTACGGCACTTTTGCGAGCGCATTTCCCGGAGCGAGTTGAGGAAGACCAATGTCTACCTATCGCAGAGCATAAGCCGTCTTGCCTAGATTGGGTAGTCGTAAGTTCAAGTACCGGGGAGCAGACGACATCTTTCCAGCACTTCTGCAACAAGGAGAGCAGGTTCTACTGCTATACCTTGTTCAGCTGATGAGAGATAACCTAGCGCTGGCGTATATCCCTGAACCATGGAGGACAGCAAAGGTGATCTTTATACCGAAAATCGGAAGGAAGGACTACTTACTGGCTAAATCCTTTAGACCGATTAGTCTAACTTCCTTCCTACTAAAGAGTATAGAAAAAGAAATAAGGGAAACTGGGGAGATGCTAACGTTGATAGACGCCTTCTTAGGAACTGCTCGGTGGCTCCGGTGCGCAGATGGATAGAGGCCGTACTGAGCACCATAATAGCTGAGACCACAGTAGGAGATACCAGTATTCGTCTCGGCACTAGAGGGCTACCTCCAGGAGGAGTTCTAACCCCCTGCTGAGGAGCCTTGTCGTGGACGAACTACTTGTGTTGCTACCTAACAATGGAATCCGCTGTCAAGGATATGCGGACGACATTGCTATCATAGCCAGAGGAAACTTTGAGGTACTCTCTGCGATATCGTACAAAGGGACTAGGCCTGGCTAAGGGTTGGTGCAGTAGCGCCGGACTAAACATGAACCCTTTGAAGACGATCATCGTCCCGTTTACGAGGCGCAGCTCTCTGCCTAGCCTCAGGAATCTAACGCTCGAGACCAGAGATATGGAGATGACCAATATGGTCAAATATCTGGGTATCATGCTGGATTCTACGTTGCGATGTTGACCTGTCCATGGTCAAAGCCACAGAGGCATTGATGGTACGCAATCGACTGGCTGGTAAATCCTAGGGGCGTAGCCAAGTATTATCAGATGGTTGTACATCATAGTAGTGCGACCAATTATCTCTTAAGGAGCGGTGGCTTGGGCTCCGAAAGCATTACAGACGTCGGTAGGACTTCAACTATCGAAGCTGCGAAGACTCGCCTGCGTCTGTATGATGAGAGCTAAGCGCCTTGTACGACAGCGGCTCTTGAAGTCTTGCTGGAACTCACCCCGCTACACCTAGTAATTGGTCAAGTCGCCGAACACACTCTGCCACAAATGACAGCAGAGGGGACTGGGAAAGGTAAGGTAATTTCTTCTCAACGGATGGAAGAGCTAAGTGGTGTCATACCACTGGCTTTTCTCCCTAGGAATAGCATTATCAACAATTATTGCATTAGCAACTATCGTAATGAACGTATAGCCATACTAAGCGATAACCAAGCGGCACTCAATACGATCTCTTCGTACGAGATAAAATCACTATTGATGCAGGAGTATATAGAACGACTGAATAGTCTATCAGTGTAACCATGTGAACCTTATTTGGGTGCCAGGTCACAGAGGTATAGCCGGAAATGAAGTGGCTGATCAGCTTGCTCGCTCTGCAGCATCCACCAACATAGTAGGACCGGAACCTTTCATAGCGGTTGGACCCCACACCAACTCCCAGGCATGCGCCATGCAAAGTTGCTAATGAATGGTTACAACCTCAAAAGATTTAAATACTTATATAATCAATCTCCCAAGGGAAAAACTCTACCTAGATTCTTGTGCAAATTGCCGGTTTTGCGACTTTGGTGTCTGAAACTCGAGAACACCAGGTAATGGACTGCACAGCAGTCGGTAGACGCAGGATAAGGGCCTTTGGACCCTTGTTTCCAAATAGGGATCACATCGCCTCAATAGCACCTAGCAGTATATTGGAACTCGTTAACTTGCTGGGACTAGTTGAGACGTTGTGAGTTAGGAGACGGCACAATAGACCCTAGGTCGCGTTGCAATCCTCATTTAATTATCTATCTACCTTACCTGTGAGCATTTTATTAGTTTGGGACATGTTAATTGTATGTATATAAAATAGATTCAATACTGCCCAACTCACATAAATTTACTATTTGTAAGGATTTTCACTATTCTAACTAGTTTTATGCCGAATATGTCATACAATGAGTATTATTTATATATTAAATTGCTTCGAAAAATTGTATGTTCTCGAGTATGCCTGAACAATGTGTAAATCAATGCAATCAGTCTGTCTCTGTCCATCTTCCACTGTTCAGATTTGTCAAAATGTACGACATTTTTATGCAATGGGCAACTTTTCTTCAAAATTATGTGGTTTAGCACTGAATTAGAATGAAATTTGTCTCAAGTGGTCAATTGGTTGTCAAATATCTCCCTTCCGCCTTTTTGTTTTTTGAATTCCACGGCTATGTATAAAGGGTTACAGAGCTCGTATCTGGCAGTACTATACATCTTTGAAAGGTCTTGACGTAACCTACAAAACGACGTCATGCATGATTAGTTTAGATATTGCGTCCAACAGTTATAGACGTGTAAACATGGAGTTCACTAACGCCGAAATTCGCGCCATATTAAAGTTTTCCTTCGTTAAAGGCAAATCCGCTAGAGAAACGTTCCGTGAGGTTAATAGTGGTTTGGGGGAGTGTACTCTATCACTTTGAACTGCGGAGGAATGGTTTCGATGATTCAGAGTAGGTGAAAACAACACCATGGATAAGCCCGCCGGCGGAAGACCTGTGACGACGAATACCGATCAAATCATGGAAAACATCGAGTTAGACCGACATGTGGCATCTCATGACATCGCACAGAAAATGGGAGTTAGTCACCAAACCATTTTAAACCATCTGCAGAAGGCTGGATACACAAAAAAGATTGATGTTTGGGTGACGCATGATTTGATGCAAAAAACCTTCTGGACCGAATCAACATCTGCAATATGCTGCTGAAACGGAACGAACTCGACTCATTTTGAAGCGTATGGTATCTGACGAAGATAAAAGGATCACTTACGACAATATCAAGCGAAAACGGTCGGGGTCGGAGGCCAGTGAATCGTTCCAAACAGCGGTCAGGCCGGTATTGACAGCCAGGAAGGTTTTGCTGTGTGTTTGGTGAGATTGGAAGGGATTTATGAGCTGCTCCCATATGGCCAGAGGCTTAATTCTACCATATACTGCGAACAACTGGAGCGCCAAAATTGGCCAACAGGAAGGGAGTAGTGTTCCACCAGGACAACACCAGACCACACACTTCGTTGATGACTCGTTAGAAGCTACGGGAGCTCTGATGGAAGGTTTTATCGCATCCACCATATAGCCCGGATATAGCACCAAGTGATTACCACCTGTTCCTGTCCATGGCGAACGCCCTTGTTGGTGTAAAGTTGAACTCAAAAGAGGCCTTTGAAAAGTGGATGTCCCTGTTCTTCGCAAATAAGGACCGGGGCTTCTACAAAGGGGTAATTTTGAAGTTGCCGTCTAGATGAAAACAGATTACCCAACGAAACGGCGCATATTTGAACTAAATCCGATCACTGTAACACCTTTGAGCATTGAATAAAGAGCAAAAAGGCGGAAGTCAGATATTTGACGACCTAATATTAGGTTGTCAAAAAAGTCTTGCGGTATTTTCGCTAGTTGGCGCTGAAAGCGCGTAGCTCTAGTTCTATCGGGTCGCATCGGGTCATGCTATACCTTTTTGGAAAGCTCATTTCACGCGCTAACACGTGTTTGATTGATTGTCGTTTCTTTTAAGTCGTTCGTGAGTTATAGCGTCGCAAACATGGAGCAAAATAAAGATAAAATACGGCATATTTTACAGTACTACTACGATAAAGGCAAAAATGCATCTCAAGCCGCCAATAAAATTTGTGCAGTTTATGGACCCGATACAGTTTCCATTTCCACCGCACAACGATGGTTTCAAAGTTTTCGTTCTGATGTAGAGGTGGTCGAAGATGTGCCACGCTCCGGAAGGCCTGTCGTCGAAAATTGCGATAAAATCGCTGAATTGGTCGAAAGAGACCGGCATAGTAGCAGCCGTAGAATCGGTCAAGAGCTGGGCATGAGTCATCAAACCGTTACAAACCATTTCAATAAATTCAATAAATCATTCAATAAAAATACCGCAAGACTTTTTGACAACCTAATATTAATGTCTAAGTTTATGGTCTTCAATGTATGTCGTGAAGATGCCAAAACACTTGAAGGAATTTCGTCAGCTTTAATTCCTGCAAGTTGTAAGAGCATAAAAAGTTCTGTTACACGGGAACTTAGCCTTTCCTTACTTGTTCTATTTATCACTTATTTCGATTTCTAATCAGTCATACCTACCAATATATTGTTGCAATTTTCCTTGCAATAAAAACATGAATATTTTCACAATTTCAACATTTATATAAACTTTTATTTCATTAAATTTGTTATCTATTACTGTTCTTAATAATAATGACATACATTTATATATTAGGTGTCCATGTGTAAACATACACGCATATAACATATAAACATGTATATAGTGAACAATAAACTTAACTTTTAAGTTCTGTTGGTAATACATACATATATAATCTAGAATAAAAGTTAGATACATATCGCTACAAACACACACACGAATATAGTATTTTTACAACAGCGTTGTACATGCACACAAATGCTTATGCCTAAGTATAACACACGCGACTTCTTCTAAACTAAACAATATTCGCGGTTTTATATAATATACCATACATATAAAGTGTTTATATGTAACTGTACTGTGAATACCAAGAAAAAGTAACGTGTTTCTCGAAAGCAAATAAAAAATTGTTATGTTTCTAAAACAATATGTAAGGGACTCCGCAATGAAAAAATCACTGCTTCTGCACGTTTATTTGAAGACAATTTTAAATATTATTTTAAAATTTGGTGGGAACATTGTTGTTTAACACTACACTCTTTTTATAAATGTACGTAAGTTTATACCAGGTCCGCATGTACCTAAATCGAATTCCTTTTTATTTTCCTATTAATTTAATTAATACGACTGCATTAATGGCAAAAGAGCTCAATTTATTTAACAACAAAATATCACTTCTTCTATATAGGTATTGTTTCAATTGTACATTACGATTTACCAATTTATATATAGAAAAACGTGCAAATATGGGTTTTGAGCTCATCAGATATAATCCAACTATACAAAAAGTTTTGCATATATTGCACCTGAACTCTTAGAATATTGGTTGAATCGTTTCACAGAAGGTAATATGCATTATATTTTTGTGTTCTTGCCGTGAAAGTATAATAAAAAAATATAAAAAGGGGCAAAGTTTTTTATTTTGTGGTTATAAAAAAGTTAAGAAAACGGTATTTATGTTAAAATTAAACTGCTCTAATAATTATTTGTTGAATAATATTGCTAAAGCTACATTTCAATACAAAATATTCATATTCGTTAACATTTAAAATACCTTGTATCCATAATTATTTCATATATACAATTTATTATAACAAGCAGATACTCCAAAAATATTCCATTTTATCATATATTATTTCCTTTAGCAAATAAAAACAAATATTCCATAACTTTAGTACTAACTTAATTTCCTTCGCGAAAAGAAAACATTTTACAATTTTACTTACTTTGATAAACTATTTTGTTTGAGAAGAAATATGTTACACAAAATATCCTACAAATATTACTCCAAGAAGTAACATTAACTTATTATTTTGTATGAGTAAATGTAAACCTATTTCTCTAACAAAGTCACGTCATTTATTATAATTTTTCTTTCTCATTGTAGATTTTGACTAGTAGCATTTGTTTTTTATTTAATACACAGCAAATGTAACTTGTGTTTAGTCCTACATTTTAAAAAACTTGGCTGCCCTACTCATATACAAGTAAAAACTTACATACATTTATACTAAATAACTTAAAAAAATTATCTTTCAATTGCACACTCATTGCTCTGCAGCTATCTAAGTCCGTGAACAGAAAAATTCAGTATCTAAAATTTTGTAAATAATTTATTGTTTGCCATTTTATAGGTTTTGTAATAGTTGCTGTTATGTCCTTTAGAAAAGACGAAACCTCATTAAACTCTGCTTCACTTGCTTCAATTTCAGAGTCAGTAGTATTTACAATTATTAATTAATTTTTTCCTCGTTTGTTTGCTTAGTTTGTTCCATATTTATTTTTCGCTCGCATAATCAATATCATTTTGAAATAACTGTAAACATTCTAGCTGTCAGTCAGGTAGCCGTAGTCTATTCAGCTCGAATTGTCATTGCTGTAATTGCGGACAACGTGCAGCTTAGTGTGTGGACGATAACTAGCTACTTGTTGCAGACTGACGCTGGGTTCAAAGTACCTTTACTGTTTCATCCTATTTCACAGATGTCTGAGGTAGTGCTGTTCCTTGTAGTAGTAATTGAGGATTTGGCCTTGTCTTGAAGACAAACGACCAGTGCGTAAAACGCTATGCACCATATACTTTAGTGCGCCTGCGCACAGTTGTTTCAGTTGTTGTAATATGTTTTTAACTGATATTGGAATATATTCTCGTGATTACCAACCGTTACTGATGCTCTCTAATTTAGCTTTGGTCACAGCTGCGACATTGGCTGCCGCAGCCGCTGCCGTCGAGGATACTGTGCCGTTAACAGGAGGCAATTGCTGTTTGCCCACCACTACAGCGGCCGCTGCAGCAGCGGCAGCGAGTATGGATGTTGATGATGAGGTGGGCATAAAATTTACATTAATATTTATTGGATGCACTACCGGCATCGACGCATAGTTCTTTTCCAGTAGATCGGCGCCATTCAGAAATGGAACTAACACGTTATAATCAATATTTAGTGGTATGTAGTAAGTACCTTGACCGTGTAAAGCAAAGATCGGTACAGCGAAAGTACGCGACGATTGTAAATTCGGTGATACGTGGGTAGTGCTGCTGGGGGTACTAAAATGTGATTTCGCACCTCCAAAGCCGGGTTGTGCACTTAATTCAGTTTTGATGTCGGCGAAACTAAAGGGTTTTTCATCGCGCGTGCTCAGCATGCCATTAGTGGTGGTGGGGGGACGGGTGTCACAGTCGTCCAAAGCGATATTGCTATTGACGCTTGTGCCCGCTGCCAACACTGCAGCTGCAGCCTCTGCCATTTTACGTTTCTTTGCTATAATTGGTGCAATTTCAGGCTCGGTGCCATCCTTCGAATGTTCAGACAAGGAGTGAGTGTGTGAATGTTCGCTTTGTAGAAGTGGCGGTGCCGGACAATGTTCGCTAGATGTCTCTTCGTCATGCAGCTCGTGATTAAAACGCTCTTTTATATGATTTTTGTACTTATAGTTATTGTTGTGCTCAATATCGTGTGATGATTCAGAGAAATTCCGCATTCGCGCTGACAACAAACTATCCGAATTATGTTGATGATGACTCAGGTGAGCGTGATGATGCAGCAATGAATCGCGTGGTGGAGGTGAATGCATATTGGACGTATCAGTATGTAAGAGCGGTTCTCGCGATGATTCAAAATCGTGATTACTGGATTCGTTATGGTGATTCAATATCGCCGGCCCCGTAGAAGTTATTACAGGAGCCTGATGTGGACGTAGTTGCGAACTGTTCGTTGGACCTCCGCCTACTACCAACACACCGTTGTTAGGCACGGCCGTCGTCGTGCTAATAGTATTATTCAAAGACGTTGTCGTCGATGAAGTGGTTGAGTTGCTAGCTGCATTGGTCTGGCTGCCGCTACTATTATGCTCATGTACGATACTACTGTTAGTGTTATTGTTAACCGCAACAGCAGCAGCTGCGGCAGCAACATTGCGTTGCATTTGATTTAAATGATTGCGGAAACTCAAATCTTTAACATCGTTATGGTCATTGCTCTGCTCAATATCCGAATTTCCTAGCATGTCACGCAATTGACAAAGTGGCGCAGCCGTGTGATATGCTTGATGGGGACTACCGCTCGATGCACTCACATTATCAGGTATATGACAGCTACGTGATTTATAGCAGTCATCTGAAGAAATTAATAGAAATCAGACTGTTAATATACATATGAAATAGAGAAATAAGAAATCGTTACACATACTTTTCATCAACTCAACGCAGTGCTCCTGCAGACGTGCCACCAAACGGTAACAAAACTCCTCCATGTGACTCTCGTAGAGGAACTTGGCGGCCTCTTTCATACAGTCCGTATAACCCATTCGGTATTCGTTGTCCTTCTGGATGCATTCGCTTTGTAAATGTTTTAAATGTCTAATGGCCATTTCGATGATCTCTGTTTTCTCAATGCGACCACGACCCTTGCGTTGATACTGAGGTGGAATGAGTCGTGAAAGGTCTGCCAAGCAGGAATTCATACGATCGCGTCTTCTTTTCTCAATGATGCGATGAGATAAGGGATCTTGCTGTTAATGAGCAAGCGCATATTGATATAGTTTGAAATCGAGAGAAAATAAAACAAAAATTTGTTATTAGATTTGCGATACAAATTTAAATTAAATAGAACATTCGAATAAGTAAAACAACAACTATTGAAAAAGAAAAGAAGTAGTGTTAGCTTTATTTTATTGTTATTTTACCATGAATGCCATGGTAAAATAGGATGCAACTTTATTTCAAAAATTCCAAAATTTTCTTAAGCTACCAATTTAATTAATCCTCTAACATAAGTATTTATTCCTCAATATATATGTATGTACATATGTATTTTACGTGTTCAGTGTTTTGATGTGTGCGTGAACAAATGAGAGCACTTGGTGTGCATTACTCCGTGGTAAATGTATGTACGTATAATTTTATTTAAACCAATAGTGAACTATGATATGAATTTCGATACATACAAATGCATATTTAATACTTAATATAAATTATTTTGCTAAGCAAGTCAGTGCATGTACATATGTTGAGCATGAAGAGCATTGGAGTCAAAAGCGGTCGTGTCCACAGTTCATTTTCTTATAAACATTCGATAATGTGTACATACATATATGTATGTATGTATACATTTGTGCATATATGTATGTATATTTGCTTTCTGTTTTTTATGATTCTGTGCGATGATGCAGAACATTTGTACGAGTATGTGCGCGGCCGCTGCTGAACTACTGAGTGAAGAGGTTTCACAGTAAAGACCATTTCCTTTTAACATTCACCGTCTTCATTACTTCCTGTCTTTTTATTGGACCATGCCCTGTAGCGAATAGCTCTAAGCTCCCTCACCACATATTATATTTTAGAATAACCATACGAGCAATGAGCCTAACGTTACGTAACACGTGAGCAGGTACGAATATAAGTTTATAAACTTCATCTTCCCGGGTTGGGTTAATTCGAATTTATTTGGAATAATATACTTGTATATCGTTTGCGCTCATCACTTGGGTTGAATGCTAAATTTTTTACAAAAGAAAGGTAAGGAAAATATTTACCCTCGAAGTTTTATTACGTCTTCCGGTGGCATATTCTGCATCATCCTCGCTGTATGCTGTAGCTGATGTGGAAAAATTTAAGCTAGATTCTGTGCAATAAGGAAAACTGGATACTGCTGCTTCGCTATAATTTGTTCATATGTAAGAAAGGAGGAAGAATAAAAGTGAGTAAAATGGTCGAACGATAAGTAAAATTTTAGATTAAATTGTGTACACTTTATTGAAAAAGAATTGTTTCAATTAAAATATAGGCATGTATTTTTTAGTTTGCAACATAAAATATCTATAACTTAGAAGCCTAAGCTATTTAAAAATATGTAATTGTTAAACTGTAAATACCGTTGATATACTATGTACATACACATACATATGTATATCATATTATGTTTATATTCTATATCCTTTTATTTAATAATAATTTAATGGAATTACATGGTAAAGGCCCTGTATTATTTTCACTTCAATTTTAATCACATTTAATAAACATATATTTTTTAAAAATTTAAATAAATCTATTACTATTTTGTTCTTAGAGTTTTTCATTTTATACTTATTGTCAATTAAAATTCAAGCATCCATTTATGTTATGAAGTTTAAATTATTTAATACAAATAGAAAAAAGGTGTCGATCATTTTAAACCGGCTGTCAATGAAATGTACCTTTTACTGGCTCAATATTATCTTATTGTACGTCGATATAAGTATGTTTGTACATGTATGCATGTACCGCTGTACTAATGTAGCCCCAATGGAAAGTTTCAGTTTTTACTTATGGATCGTTTCTATGTATTTTTATGTTAAATTATATAATTATTATATTAAATGAGTTGTATCATTTTTAATTAATCGTGAATTATAAAATCGATCAAAAAGTCGGTAATGCGATTATAGCAGAAGCGGAAAATTTGTATATAAGAGTGACCCATACTAGATAAAAAGAACTTGAGTTAAAAATGTATTCAAAAACTGACATGTGTGCAACGTTGGAACGAGAATACAAATCCCTTATACATATGTCTTAAAATACTATGGTTTTCTTCAACTTTAATGAAATGTTACACTGTTACAAAACATTGCAACAGTGAAACTTAAGGGGCTACACCAGCGTAACCCATGAAAAATTAGGTAATTTTCGGGAATTAAAAAAAAAGTACTTGATCGAATGTTTCAAAGTCCTTTGGTCTTAAAAAGGTATACTTTCAGCTATATTTTAAGATTTTTTTTTTTCAAAAATATTTAAAAATAATTAATGTTGGAGGTATTTCCTATACAATAACCTGCGATTTCTGAAAAATATCAAAAATTAACAAAATGGCGTAGTTCTGAAAAATGTGTCGTTTTTTAGGTAAAAAATGGTATTTTTTTAATGCCAAATTGACAATTTTCAATCAATCAAAAAGATCGTAGGTCATTGTACAGTAAATATATTCAAGAATACTCATTTGAGTTATGATTTCAGCAATTTTGTAAATTGTCGTTTCCGGAAAAACGCGTTTAAAGTTTCAACTATCCTATTTATACCTACGAGCGATCGCTCTTTAGAATGCTTCCATTAAAAAACTATTCAAGATACGACCTTACCGATTTCACAGGATATTTGTGAAAATATGAACTATCGAGCAGCAAAAAAAATCAATTTTTTGAAAGTGTCAAGCTGGTATACCACAGCCCCTTAACCCATTTCGCCTGTTTCGTTAGACTCTTGTGTAACATGTTTCACAGAGTATAACGGAATTGTTTGTAACACCTAGCTTTGAGATAGATATAAAGTTTTATATGTACCTATATTAAAATAACGCGACATGTATATTTTAGATGACTCTTTGTCCAAATGTTTAGTAAGCTTATGTGGTCCCGCCCTAATAAGTTTCACTGCAGAAGGCAGATAGTGCCATATAAGGTGGTGAAAGGAATCCCTGGATTACCTTCTAGATGTGAAAGTGCCGGATGGCATCATGAGTTTCACAAGTTTGTTAGATGTTTTGATGATCGATCATCAGTATTAAAGTGATAAGATGCCTTCCGTTCTATTATTTATTAACTTGATGACAAATTACGCTGATATATAATTTGATTTTAATGAAATGGGTCGTGGAAAGCAATCCACACCTGAGCAACATGAATTCATACAGAAATTAATTTCAAGAGAAAAGTACGTTGAAGGGTCCGCGTTCATATTATTTTTTTCTGTATTATCCATGAAGGCAATTTGCCCTGCTATTATTTTGATAACAGCTGTATGTAACCTTACTAACAATTGCTTTTCTATTGCACGATTTGTAGATATCCGTATACATATGTACGTATGTGCAGATGTGTAGGTAAGTATCAACCCTACAAGAAACTTCTGCTGGGTTCACGAATATACTCAATTGTCGGGAGTGACATGCAATTTATTTATCCATTGACCGTCACTGGGATTGTTAAAAAGATGCACCTAATGCTTACATATGTAGGAATGAAATATGTAAATTCTTTATTACTGATGATTGATTGACCAGTAAAATTATGGTCAATGTTTATGTTTTTTTGTTTTTCAAAAGCAAATTTGCAGCACTAATTAACATAGGAGTTTCGAAAAGTGGTGAAGTCCAAAAGTTTTTCAAAATTTATAATTTAATATTTTTTTATCCACATCTTTATATTATTATTTATGTACATTATTACATATAGTCAAATTTCAGCTTTGATAAATTCTTTTTTGTTTATATCAGTTTTGGCACACTGCTCTTATGAAAATAATAGAAACTTTGCTCAGCTTTGACTGTCAAAAGGTCGGTAAAATTATTGTCATTTTTCTTGCAGGGAAGCTAATACTAACACTTACGAATCATTGGCGCTATAGTTTGCCGATTGACAAGTAAAGCAGTAATTCAGACCGTATGCCTTCGAAAAAAAGTAAAAAAGCGCAAAACAAATAATAAGTAAAAACACAAAAAACAAATTAGAAATACAATCGAATACAGAATGAATAAGTGTGTGTAGAAGGAAAAGGAAAGAAAAGTTCAATGAAGGCAAAACGATTGCAACACAACTAAAGCAAAGCAATTCAACAATTTTCTTTTATACATTTCGTTGGAAGTTAGTTATGTTCCACAAAAATATTCCATTAAGAACATGAATAAGAACACACTGGGAAAATAATATTAAAAAACAGCAAATGGATGTTTTTAATTTCAACATTTGATTTGTTAATGTTTTTTGTTTAAGATTAGGAATCGAGTATAATTTATGAGAATTAAAAGGCAATAAAATGTTGATCATTATTTGAAACAATTAATAATTTTAAATACATATACTTAGTTTATAAATACTTTTGTTCATTTGTTAATCCAAAAAGCTTAGCATATTTTTTTATTTTTTTATATACATATAGTATGTACATACATATGTATGTAATTTTAACCCAAACACAAATAATCAAATGACTGTGTCGAAAACAACAGTAGTATTGACCTCGTTTTGCTCAAATTTACTACGTGGCTTGTTGCGACAGCAACTGCGTATGAGTAATATTTAAGTCATGCTACATTATTAGAATATGTACATACATATACAAACATACATACATATGTATATGGTATATAAAGAGTCAACTATTCCATACCAGTTATAGTGGCACTTAATAAAGACTACTTGCCTTTATACATATGTAAATATATATTTGGTGAGCATTTGCGTTTACATAAGTATGTGCATATGTATATTCAATGTAATTTACTTCAAAAAGTTTTTGGATGATTAAATTTTTAAAAGTGCGATAAAAATAAATCATATGTAGCTTTCTTAGCATAGAATAAAAAAAAACTGTAAATTTTTATTCAGGTAAAAAGAAGTTTACCAAATTGTTAAGTAATGTTTAATAATAAATAAGTTTTATAAAGAAATTCCGAATTCCTCATGAATCAACTAATTGCTGTTCTCCATTTATCACTAAGTAATATCATAATAAAATCGAGTAAAACGCAGTTCAAATAATATTTGCTCTAATACCGTCAAATTAATTTTACTACAACAATATATTATTAATTTTAAAGTATCGTAATGGAATGAGAATGAGTCCCTTTCATGAAAGCAATCACGTTCTCTCACATCGAACTCTATGGAAGATCTCGTGCGGCGTGCATGATTGCGCTGCACGCGTGCAGTCGCCATCGACAATTGACAGTGGCAACTAATTGCGACCGACGACGTCAAAGCTTTTACGTACGACGTCAAACATTTATTTCCGAAATAGACTCATGCATTTTCTGTGTGCGGAGCGAAAACGTTTTCAATTGCATATTACACAAACGAGATCACTCGTTTATTTCATGAAAACGTACGTGTTGGGTAGTGTCCAACAACTACGTTACGTTGACTGGGGCCGGCGCTGACACATTAATTAATTTATACATATAGTATGTACATACAATCTATGTAAATAATTGTTTTTTTTCATTTTGGGGCCAAATGTTAATTTCGATGTCATCGAATCTTCGGCTAGTTGCCAGATGGTATTAAGTAATTGTTCATAGTAATAAACAAACTCTTAAAGGTGTGGCGAACTTTGCGACAGCACTCGACAACAAATTGTACAATCATTTTATGTTAGCTATAATTTGTTTGGTCCGGTCTCAATAAATGGTGAACTTAGGTAACGAAATATTATTAGTTGTATTTATGAATATTGTTTCAAATACTGTTTTTTGTTTTTTTTTTTTTTGAAGAACTTACTTTAGGTGTTTATACTGCTTAAGTTTGAACTTTGACATAAACAATAATGTACGTGAAATTTCGTGAAGATATTTCGTCAAATAAAAAAGTTTTCCGTACAATTGACCAGTTTGTATGTCCGGCATAAGCTGAGTGGAAAAAAAGGAGGAGGTGTATATGCCAAATACCTGAGGCGATGATACACCACAAAAACTATTGAACACGGTGCTGGTATCGTGATGGTCTGGGGAGTGTTCTCCTGGTATGGCGTTGGAGCATTAATGAGGATAGATGGTAGAATGGACCAATGTTCATACCTCAACATTCTCAAAAATATTATGGAGCCGTTCGAATCAATTCTTATGAACTAAAGATGTGAGGAATTGGCTCACTGCAGAAAGTATTGATGTCTTAAGCTGGCCAAAGCAAACTCCATTAAATATTTATGGAGCAATGTAAAGATGCAGATTTCTAAGAAAATATTCAAAAATGGTAAGTAACTTTGGACTGGGACCAATGACTTTGTAAGCAATTTCACAAAGTTGGTGCCTGAAGTTAGTGGAAAGTTTGTACTGACGATGTCAAGCAATTTCGAAAAATTGTGCACCACTACAAAGTGTTAACGTTACTGGAAATATTCCACGAATCATTCTAAATAACTTTGCCTGGTCTAAAACCAGCGATTTTTATGGCGAAATTTAAAAAATCTGAATAATCGGTTGTATGGAAAATATGTGATATAGTTCCCCGATCTTACCGATTCCGACAAATGATAAACATCAATATAATATCAAAACTCACCTACTTATTAAATTTCATTCCGATACAGTAGACGCTCACAAATTAGAACTCTCAAAAATTAGAACATCCAGAAATTAGAACAAGAGTTTTTTTTTTTTGTAATTTTAAACACAAGGGAATTCCCATTTTTTGTTGCATTGAACGCTCTGAAATTAGAACTTGAGGTTCTAATTTATGACAGTTTTTTTTTTTTTTTAATTTTTAACACAAGGGAATTCCCATTCTTGGTTTTTATTTTACTGAGCAAAGGTAAAATAGAAAGGGGAATCCCCAAGTTATATATTTCATTCTTATTGATAACTGCTCCGCGCATGCACCAATTGAGCATCTTCAAACCAAAGATGGCAACATAGTTGCATATTTCTTGTCGTAAAATGTGACAGCAGCTGTGCAACCAATGGATCAAATTCCCATAAAATTAACAAAACTTCTTTACAGAAGTAAGTTACTTGCTGAAATAATAGCTGAAGGTGGTGCACTGAATAGTCTGTTGAAATCCCATTCCATCCGAAAGGTAATAATATTTCTGAAAGAATCTTGGGATGAGATAGCGCAAGCAGTGATGAGGAATTCTTGGTCAAAGTTGTTAAATTGGGACTTTGACCAATACGACAGCGATGATGATGTGCCACTAGCACAGTTGCTTAACAAAAATGAGGACTGCAATGAAGCTGTCAAAATAAATCAAACTCTTTTAGCAGACATCGAGAAATGGAATGGAGATGAGTTTGAAGACGGAACAGGTTATGACCTAAGTAGCGGCGATGAGTTTTCTGATAGCAGCGAAGACGATGTTGTTGATGACACACCAGTTATTTCTATTTGCTATAGCTATTGAAAGCGTGAACAAGTTAATAAATTGGTGCAACAAGAGTGAATTGTCTTCCAGTAAGCACATGGCCAATCTTTTGATAATAATAATGATATTGTTATATCGTATTTAAAGAAACCAAAAAAACAAACAAATATTGCTGATTATATGTCAAACAAAAATTTATTTTGAATTGAACTCCCTCATCCTGAATTTTTAATTAATTTCTGAAATTTTAAGTTGTTTTTTTTTTTAATAATTGTTATGTAATGGACTGAGTTGTTAAATAAAATAAGAAAATAGATTAAAAAAAAATGTTTTTATGTAGTTTTTGGAAGTGGCTTAACTCTTAGTTTTATTATTTACGTTGAAAAAAACCGTCCAGAAATTAGAACATTTAGGAAATTAGAGCTACCCCAAAAACAAAGTGGTTCTAATTTCCGAGCGTCTACTGTATCTAAAAAACTAACGAACAAATTTTTATGATCCCTAAAAAAAAATTCGTTTCCAACGATTTCTTCTGGGTGTAACAAATTTCGTAGCAAGCTAGTTTAAAATATTATCATGAGATAAATATTGATTTTTTAAACACATATTTTGATTTGAAAGTTTCTCATTTACCTCCTGATATAACAAGGAAATGTACGACACCGTTCTACAAAAATAAAATTAAGTAATTCCTAGTGAAAATAATGATCCAATATCGTTGAAATAACTTAATATATTCTCCTAAAATAATTTATAAATTCAGTTCATACCTTGCTCCAAATCTCATATGAAGAATACAGTGACGTCAAACAAAATACGAGGTTATCTAACATTCATTTGCACCCGAACATACTACATAGAAATTCCTTACTTGGTATCAATTTATTGTTATGACTCAAAACTTGAAAACAATTACAAAAACACGTGAGTGTCAGTGGAGGATTTTATAATTAAAATTGCATTAAGTCTAAAACTCTTACTCATTGTGCACATGGATGTACTTACATACATACTTATATAATATGTACATATGTATGTATGTAGGTTCAAACAAATTTTCACATTCAAAATAATTTCTTATCTTCAGTACATTAACCCATGCCATATCGACAATTAAGGTCTTTAAGCTTATAATGTAAAGTGGCAATATTCATATTAACAGAGTTAGCGCACCAACAACGTTAATTGTAAATATTTACATATGTATGTACATACATATGTATGTATATAGTTATATTGAGTCCCCTAAAATATTTTGTGAATCAAACGACTGTGGATTCCGAAGAAATATTGTACACGTGATCAATATTTTTATTGTATCGGCAAATTCCGGACAGCAACAAGAACACATACTTCACAAATACAAAAATATGCAGTATATATGTATGTATATACCTAAATACGAGTACACATTTCATGATTTCAGCGGCACTACAACATTTATGGAGCAAAATGTGTATTTGTGTGATATACATGCATACATACATACATACTTACTTTATAAATAGAAAAGAATTGCACGCGCTAGAATAGATAAACAAACATTAGTATTCACTGATAAATTGTACACGCTACGTGAAAACACATATATGTATGTTTTATATGTATGTATGTCTACATACATGTGTATGGAAACACACAAAACAGTGTCAGAAAAAATTACACGAGAGCGGATAGTTAGCAAGTGAGTTGGAGTAATCAGTGTATACAATTTTATACTCAGTGTACACAACTACATATATGTATGTATAAGGGAAGATGTATACACCTACAAACATATGCGCAAGTGTATACCAGATTTAACTGCAAATAACCTGATCTCACTAAGTCGATAAATCTAATGACGTCAATGCCAAGTTTATTGAAAGCACTGACGAAGCAACAACTCAAATGGAAATATAAATATTATACATAGACATACAGTGGATTTAAAAGTGGAAACGCTTTCTCGAAACTGGACAGCTTTAAACAATTAAAAAAAATATTCACAATTTATAGAAGAAAATAGCAATTTCATCATTGATTTATACAACATATGTATAACATACATATGTACATAAATATATTATTTAATACAACACTTACTAACCAAATCAAGCTTCTTTTGAACTCCTTTAAAGTCATTTTAGAACTAGTTCTCATATTTCATTTAATTAACAGGAAACATATCTTATGTTACATACATATGTATAAGTATATTGTTGAGGGGATTTAATAACAGCTTATCGAATTAGTCAAGATACTACTTCCCAAATACAGAGGAGAAAAATAATGTATTTCAAGGTTTTTTATGAACAACCCCTAACAAACGTGTATAACTAAAAAAAAAACAAATAACTAAAAATCAACCTCTATTTTCTCTCGTTAATGACAGTCATTGTACGGCAGGAGGACGATTTCAGCAAACAAAAAATGTTGGTTGATTTTTGAATAACACTGTGTTAATTGAGAAGTCGGCGCTAAATTTTTTACGAACAGTGATTTAGGAGAGTTTACAACAACAAGTTGTGCTATCTGTCGTATTTTTATTTAAATTCTTGTTGTTATATTAACACAATTGTTTTTGTCAATTTGTTTTGTTTTTAAATACTAAATTTTATCGCTATCTTCGATTTATCAAACCATAAAATGAGCGAATCGAACAAACCACTCATATACATATGTAAATGCAATACACTGTTATAATAAACAAGAGGTAAAAAAGCGCTCTCTTCTGGCTATTAAATAAATATAAATACATGAGAGCTCAACGACAGCAATCAGAGAAGCAATAAAGTGTTCACAAATTCCACTTTACATATTCATATGTGATATTAGTAAATTGGAGACATGCTGTAGAAAACATCCATATTTATAAAATTTGTAAATGAATTATTGGATATACATTCATACATACATATGTATATTTTACACATCATTTCAAAAGTTTTCGATTTTATTTTTTGTCCACAGTTTTTTGTTGAAGATACCATGTCCCAATTTTAAACATAATGCAAGGCATACACACACCAATTATTGTACCAATTTCATCGAACTGTACAAGTGATTGTTACGTATGTGGGGCAGTTGTATTAGTGGTACCAACTGATTGGATGAACATCAAAATTTTTTGATATTTTGTCAAGTTGGATCTTGTTTGGGTTGGTCGTGCGATTTCAAACGATTTCGCCATATTATTTCGGCTGTCGAACTCATATTTA